>JAXCGZ010022290.1:0-5000 GCA_037179515.1 Halocaridina rubra | reverse complement strand
AAAAATTAAAAAAGTCACTCTGTACAAAGCAAGTCAACTTTTGCTTTCGAAGGTAGTGGAACTCTTTCCCCAATACAGTGGTAAACACATCATAAAAAAATGTGTAAAAAAAGAAATAATTACAAACATAATAATTTTTAGCGCAAGTGTCCTGAATATCTCAATGAATGGTGAACTTGACAAACTCTTTCAACCTCAAACTTCGGTTGTAAAATCCATAGAGTCTAAAAAAACACACGACCTAGGAGACCTACATCGAATGATAGAAAGTCTTGCAGATAAGGTGAAAATTTCGGAAGCAGATGCTGAAAAGGTGAAAGCCTTACAACACAAGGTGGGTTTACTAGAATCTGACATTGTCCTACTTAAAAGAGATAATTCTAGGTTGAAACTGCTATTAGAAACATCTCCACCTCTCAGTTCAGTGCTGCACCTAACAACGATGATGTCCCTTCTATCAACAACCCTCAGGTTTTGCAAACTAGGTTTTCTGTCTCTACTCACAATTCCTTCAGTGCATTGAGTGACGAATGTGACAGTGGTAGTGAAGAAGAGGTAGATCCAGATAAAAGTGATAGTCATCAAGACAACCTGAATACACCATCTAGCATAAATAATCAAATCAGTAACAGGTTACAAAATAGTGATGAAACAACAGCGTCCTTTCCCACTACTCCTAACAATACAACAACAGGCACTAACCAGAACAAGATTCTTCCCAGCACAAACAAGCAACCTGGTAAAGAGTTGCAAAACAGCGAAGAAGATATAGAGTCAATCTCCACTACTCCTAACAACACAGCAACTATCACTAACCAGGACACCCAAATTACATCTTCCAGCACAAATAACCAACCCAGCAATAGGCTGCAAAACAATGAAGAAAACAGAAAAGACAAAATAGCAGCAATCTCTATTCTAAACATTCCATCGAAGTCCTCTCCCCCACAGCCACAGTTGCCCAATAATGCAAGTGCAAGGGTTACAGCTCAAATATATATTCGCATTCCTGGCAACCCCTTTGAGAGAGAGATACGTAATACATTGACAAATCAAGGCATTCCTTCTGAAGAAGTCTTGATTAAGGAGCTTTCTCGCAAACCAAACTGGGTTTCCTTCGCAATAACGATATCGAAAGGATTTGAATATGTGCCTTACAAACTGAATCAATGGCCTACAGGCACAAGTGTCCAGCCATTTCGTGGGGGCAAACAATGGACACAACCTGGGTATTCTACAAAATATCCCAAACTACAGTCATACCAAAATAAACAGCAAAGAGCTAATGAAACAATCCCCTATACGCGAGACTACAGAAAGAGACACGATACAAACCTCTCTTATCGCCGTCCACGCACAAGAGACTTCTCCTGGAGTGATGGCTCTTACAACCCTAGACACTCACCTAGGCATACAAACTTTGGGAAGGCCCGATCATACCACGGCACGTACTCAAACCAGCGTTACACATCCAACGGCAGGTACAGACACCAGGATCCATGGGCTAACCCCAGAACACACTACAATGATGAATTCCCAGCAGAATCACACAGTCGAAACTACAACTATGACTATGGATACCACCCCAATGAAACATGGTAATACCTCGTCTCCTGCTGTTGCTGTTACTGCTGCCGATGTGAAAGTTACTTGTAAATATAATGATAAATTATCTGTCGTACATATAAATGCACAATCTCTGTTATCCCATATACTAGAAATTAAACATATGCTTGTACAAGAAAATATTGATGTTCTTTGCATTAGCGAATCATGGCTGTATCCGTCAATTAATAATGCATTTATTAATATTCCTTCATATAATATTTATCGCTATGACAGTGGTAGAGGTGGAGGTGTATGTTTATTTGTTAAAAATTATTTGAAGGCCACTGAACTAAATCTTGAAACTGAGAAGCACGAAGGAGTGGAAGATAAATGGATCTCTGTCCAACATAAAAAGTTTCCTTCTATTATCATAGGCTGCGTGTACCGCCACCCCAAAGCCCCGGTAACCTCTTTTAGCTATATTTTGGACGTTTTTAAGGAGATAATTTTAAAAAACAAACCAGTAGTTATATATGGCGATTTTAATGATGATCAACTAAAAAGAGAAAATAAAATGAGTAGACTTATTAAGAATTTAAATCTAGAACAGATTATAAATAAACCAACTAGAATCACTCCCACTTCTGTTTCCCAAATCGATCTAGTAATAACAAACTCCAAACATATGATAACTAAGTGTGACGTAATGCCAAGCCCTATAGCAGACCACGAGGAAATTGTAACGTCCCTAAATATTCGCAAACCAAAGAGACAACCAATCTTTAAAACATTCAGATGCTTAAGAAATTATTCACAAGAATTACTTTGTAGTTTACTTATGAATGAAGTACATAAATTAAATGAAATTCTATATACCGATAATATAAATATACAAGTAAGAATTTTAACCAGTGTCTTATCATCATGTATAGATCGATGTGCACCACTCGTGACAAGAGAAATATTTCGTCCCCCCGCTCCTTGGATAACAGATGACATAAAAAACATTATGAAAGAAAGAGACAAACTACAAAATGAAGTAAAACTACAAAGAGATAATATCCCTTTAAGAGAAAAGTTTACAGAGCAAAAGAAACAAGTAAAATCACTATTAAGTAGCAGTAAGAAACAATATTACAAAAATGAATTGCAAAACGCTAAAGGCAATATCTCTGATACATGGAAAATTGCTAAAACCATGCTTTCCAATAACTGTAATAAAAGTAGTAACATATCAATTATACCCGATGAGGTAGATGTAAGTGCTCAAGCAGAAGAGTTCAATAATTTTTTCGCTGAAGTGGGGAAAAAAACCTTTGAAAAAACAAAAAAAGAAATAATAAATGAAATAAATAATAGTAATGGTGGTAATAATAATGATGATGGTAGTAGTAATAATAATAGTAATGTTGATAATGGTGTAAATAATAATGATGGTGGTAGTAATGGTAATGATAATAGTGATGATGGTAGTAATAATAATAATAATGTTAATTTGGAAGAACATAGTGCATTCAATAGAAGTAATGATGTCTTTAACCCTACTACAGTAGATTGTAATACAGTAATCTTAGTAATAAAAAATCTGAAAGACTCTAATGCATATGGATCAGATGGAATTTGTTTTCGTTTTATTAGAGATTCATTATTTGTAATAGCATATTATCTGACGGTAATAATCAATACTTCCATAGTTACCAATATTTACCCTGCTGGCTAGTACAGTGGTAACGCGCTGGCTTCGCATTCACGAGGTCCAAAGATCGGTTCCCTTCCAAGACCGAGAGTTTAAGCTGTTTACTGGCAGGAACTGCTGTGTTTGGACACCACAGTGGGGGGTTGGGGCTTGCCCTGGCTGACGAATACCCATTGTATTGAAATGGAAATAAAGGTTTATTTATTATTATTATGGAAAAATCCCCATGTAATTCCTGGTTTTAAAAATGGAAATCCTGTCGACGTCTCTAACTATCGACCAATCTCTTTACTACCAATTTTATCAAAGATACTTGAAAAGATTGTTGCAAATCAGTTAAGTGAGTTTCTTGAAAAAAATAAACTTATTGCAAAAAGTCAACACGGTTTCAGGCCAAAATTATCAACTGAAACTGCCTTATTGAAAATATCAGATGAAATATACAAAAATATAGATAATAAGAAAATATCATTGCTACTACTACTCGATCTTTCTAAAGCTTTTGATAGTGTAAACCATAGTATTTTATTAGAAAAATGCAAAAAAATGAACATTGACCCAAGCTGGTTCGAGAACTATTTAAAAAACCGCTACCAGTCAGTCAGAATAAAAGATGTAGTTTCAAGTTCCAAGAAGGTATTGTTTGGGGTCCCTCAGGGATCGATCCTAGGACCTATACTTTTTCTAATATATGTAAACGACCTAGTAAAATATTTACCTAACTGTTATGTCATTCAATATGCTGACGATACTCAAATCTTAATTGAAGGAGAAATTAATGATTTAAAAAATATTATTCGTAGAGCAGAAGAAATTTTGTATATGGCTAAACGTTATTTTCTAAAAAATGGTTTATTACTTAATGAAACTAAAACCCAATCTATTCTTATCGGATCCAGACAATTATTATCAGAAGTTGATGACAATCTTCATATAAATTTTAACGGTAATATCATTAAGCCAATGAACTCGGTAAAGAACCTAGGTGTCTATTTTGACCGTTACATGAATTTTGAAATGCATATAGATGAAATTTATAAAAAAGTAATGGGTACTCTAATATATCTAAATAGGGTAAAAGACTCATTTGAAACATCAACTCGTATAATAATTGTCCAGTCCTTAGCTATGAGTTTAATTAATTACTGTCTCAAAGTTTGGGGATGTACAAATAAGACTCAATTACAAAGAATACAAAAGTTACAAAACTTTGCAGCACGAGTGGCTGTTGGCAATGTAAGAAAATACGAGCACATCTCTCCTGTTTTAAGTGATCTAGAATGGATAAAGATTAGAGATAAATATGTTTTTGATATATGTACCTTTGTTTTTAATATACTAAGAAACAATCTTCCTGATTGCTTGTATAATTTTTCTACAGTAAGCTCAGTTACCGGGTTAACTACCCGTCAAGGGGAAGATTTATTAGTACGAAGGTCTAAAACTGATATTGGCTCAAGAGATATAAACATTCGTGGACCTCATTTATATAATCAGCTTCCCAGAGAACTAAAAAATGCTGGTTCAGTGTATACTTTTAAATATAATCTTAAGAAGTTACTCTTAAAGGAAGATTTTACTTGTAATTTTTAATGGTACACTCATCTTTATGATTTGTTTGTTTTAGTATGTCTATATCGTACACCACAGATGTCTATCTGGAATATATATGTATCTTATTTGAATACCCAATGTACTTTGGAAATAAAGGCTTATTATTATTATTATTATTATTATTATTATTATTATTATTATT
>JAXCGZ010022289.1:0-10000 GCA_037179515.1 Halocaridina rubra | reverse complement strand
TCTGAGGGGGGTGGGGTATTATCTGCTGTAAATACTAACTGAAACTACTTGTTTAATTCTTTGCAGAACTCTTCATCCTTTTCAACAATGTTTCCATCCCCTCTCTTTAACTTTGAAATCTGTTATTTGAGCTACAGTTTCCTCTGATAAAGCTGTGGAAAAGTTTGGAATTTTCTTTAGCCTTTCCGGTGGAATCCTTTTCATAATCATTCTTTGCCTCTATTCTATTACTTAGGTAGTAAGTTCTTACTCTTTCAGAAGTCTGCCAAGCAGTTATGATTTTTCTCCTCTTATGCCTTTTACCAGCATTTTTCTCTTCACTTCTTAGCTTTCTTACACTCAATATTGAATCATTTCTCTCTGGTATGAATAACTCGTATTTTGGTGAAAGGTATGCAATAACTGACTATATTCCCATATTCCTCACAAAAGATTTTGTATGCTTCTCGTACAGATTTGTTGTTAAATAAAGTCCTCTAGTCAATAACTGCTAATAGCTCATTAATTTTGATACAATCTCCTTTTGGATAGTTCTCCTTATGTCCTTCTCACTGCCTCTACTTTCAGCCAAAACATCTTCGATGATATACTCCATCAACATCAAACAGTGGTAACTTTTTCCAACTTGTGGTTCATGCTCAATTCTTTTTCAATATCCAAAATATTATACGTGAATACTAGATCAAGCAATGAGGGATCATCTCCAGCCCTGGCCCACGTTGGTTCCACTGCATGTTTGTGTAGGAAAGTTCCCTAGTACGCAATCTAGTGTTGTGTTGGTCAAGATTTTTCCCATTTAACTCTATCATTAAAATCTCCCATAATCATAATCCTACCCTTTATGTTCCGTACGATGTTAATAACTGATTTTATGACTTCAAAATTACCTATATGACTTTCCTCATAAAGTTCTAGCCTATATTAATATATATGTGCTGCTGATAATAACGATCCTGTATCGAGTATTACTATTACAACTTTTTTATTAATATTGAATTGTAAACATTTCATTAAAGTATGATTATTGTTATTATAATTTGATACGTATCTATTAACTAAAAGTAATCTTAATTTTTTGTTCACTTTTTGCTTAATTACATGTCTACTTATAGGTGTACTCATAGTTTGTTAAAAGAATAGTCATTGTATAAAAATAGAAATAAATGTTTATTTGTTTGTTTGCTTTGTGGGTTATATGCAACAGTTATTATCATTCTCTCAGACCCACTATTTATGCTATCAACAACAAATTCAATGAATTCATTTTTTATAGCAAAGTTTATTTTTCAACCAGAAATCTTTTATTTATTAGCAATGCTATCCCTCCACTAATGCTCTTAGATCTTTCAGTCCTTAATATTTTGAAGTCCTCTGGAAAAACTGACACTCTTAACGTCCTCACTTAACTTAGTCTCTGTAACCACTAATGTATCTGCCTTACTGTTGTGAATCATATTTCTTAATACTCCTGCCTTAACAGCTATTCCATCAGCATTTGTGTACAGCAATCTTAATAAGGTCCCATCCCCTGATCTTCTATCATTATCTTCTTTATCTCCCCTTTGGCTGGAAGAGCTCTGAAACAAACAAAAAAATTATATTTTTTTCTTCATTTTTCCCACATTTAACCTTCTAGCTTCTTGCAAAAATTTGTTAACCTTCCCATCTCTCCTTGTGTTCTGTATGATCTAATTGACACTGTTTTGAATTCTTGAAGGTATATTAGGATTTTTGCCCTTATCAATACTTCTCCACATGTGTCCCCTCCCTCAGTGCTTAGTTTCATTATTCTTACCTTTCCCTCAGGGGTAGAATATTATTCATGTATAAACATATGTTAATGTGCTTATTCGATTTTATTGATGATTATATAGCATGGGATATGAAGCCACGAGTGATGTTGGGAAGAAGCTGTAATATGAATAAGAAGGTCTTCAGAAAAAATACGTTCAATCTTAGTTTAGTGTAAGGTTTGCTTCTTCTTTTATACTTCCAGTGTCGTAACTGGTAGCGTCTTGGTAAAGTATTTATATGTCTTTAGTTCGAGTCCCAGTCAAAGGTAAAATATGATTTATGTTATCACATGTCTCAATGCGGTTATTTGATTTATTATACCTATATAGCATGGGATTTGAATTATATACAATAACGAAGCCACGAGTGAGGTTATGAAGAAACTATAATATGAACAAAAAGGCATTCAGAAAGAATGTGTTCATTCCCACTACTGCAGTTAGCTGTAAAATTTGCCCCATCTTTTAGACCTTCATTAATGTAGTGGGTAGCTCCTTGGCACAGTAATTATGTCTTAGGTTTGAGTCCTGGTCAGGGGTAAAATATAATTCATATTTTCAAAAATGTTAAAGCATATATATATATATATATATATATATATATATATATATATATATATATATATATATATATATATATATATATATATATATATATATATATATATATATATATATATATATATATATATATATATATATATATTATATATATATATATGTATGTATATATATATATATATATATATATATATATATATATATATATATATATATATATATATATATATATATATATAATATATATATATTATATATATATATATATATATATATATATATATATATATATATATATATATACATATATATATATATATATATATATATATATATATATATATATATATATATATATATATATATATATATATATATATATATATATATATATATATATATATATATATATATATATATATATATATATATATACATATAAATATATATATGTAATATATATATATATATATATATATATATATATATATATATATATATATATATATATATATATATATATATATATATATATATATATATATATATATTAATAACACTGAACTGTTAACATACAGTCTAAAATGGTAGGGCTACCTCTGTAGGATGCAGCCCCGTGGCAATAGAAGATGCCCATCAGAGCTGCATCTCAATCGCTTGCCAGTAATTCCTATTCCTAGCACGCTCACTTGCTTCCCTCACATCAATCCTCCTATCATTCAGGGCTCTCCTTACTCCATCCATCCACCCAAACCTAGGCCTCCCTCTAGCATTTAGCCCATCAACTCTCGCATTCATTACCTTTTTCAGCAGTCATGGCCAAACCATCTCAGAACATTCACATCTACTCTGGCTACAAATTCTCTCCTCACACCCGTTCTTGCTCTCACCACTTCATTCCTAACCCTATCCAACCGAGATACACCAATCATACTCCTCAAGCATTTCATCTCAAACACATTTCATTTTTCCATCTCTAACTTATTTTCATACCTCATAACTCTGATCCATATATCACAGTTGGCACAACCACTTTCTCATACAAGACTTTCTTAACATTCATTTCTATCTCTCTTTTCTTTATCATTCCATTCAACGCACCCAACACTTTACATCCTTCATTCACTCTGTGACATACATCTGCTTCCACTCCACCATTTGCAGCTATAACCGACCCTAATTACTTAATCTGATCAACTTCCTCAAGTTTCTCTCCATTCAACATGCATTCAATCCAGCACCATCATCATTTCTTGTAAACATCATAACTTTACTCTTTCACCCCACATTCACTCGCAACTTCCTTTTCTCATACACCATTCCAAATTCTGACACTAAATTCCACAGCTTCTCCTATGAATCTGCCCCCACCACAGTATCATCTGTAAACAACAACTCATTCAGTTCCCACTCGTTATCATCCCCATCTACCATTCTCAAACCTCGACCACGCACTCGCTCATTCACATCTCTTACGACTCTATCAATATTTAAATTGAACAGCCATGATGACATCACATATCCCTTTCTCAGTCCCACACTCACTGGAAACCACTCACCCACTTCATTCCCTACCCTAACACATGCTCTACTGCCCTCATACAAACTCCTCACTGAATTCAACAGCTTACTATCAATTCCATATAACCTCAAAACATTCCACATTGCCTCTCTCTCAACTCTATCATATGCTTTCTCCAGGTCCAAAAATGAAAAATACACATCCTTACCCTTTGCTAAATATTTCACACATAACTGCCTAACTATTAAAATCTCATCTATACAACCTTAATCTCTCCTAAAACCACTCTGCACTTCCGCAATCACATTTTCTCTCTTATCCCTAATCCTATTAATAAGTATCCTACCATACACATTTCCTACCACACTCAACAAACTTATACCCCTAAAATTACTGCATTCATACACATCCTTACCTTTGCATAGGGGCACTATGCAAGCAATCACCCATTTCACTGGCACCATTGACCACATAAAGAATATACTAAGGACTCTCACTTACCATTTCACTGTAGTCACACCCCATTCTTTCAACATCTCTGCTCTCACACCATCTATTCCAGGTGCTTTACCTGCTTTTGCTTCATACAATGCCCTTTTTAACTACTCTCTTGTAATCTCTCTCTCATTTTCATCAACCATTGCTAGCACTTGAACACCTTCCACTGCCACCATAGTTGCCTCTCTATCTTCCTCAATATTCAGCAAG
This sequence comes from Halocaridina rubra, assembly GCA_037179515.1. Taxonomy (NCBI): domain Eukaryota; kingdom Metazoa; phylum Arthropoda; class Malacostraca; order Decapoda; family Atyidae; genus Halocaridina; species Halocaridina rubra. The sequence goes on along the minus strand of JAXCGZ010022289.1, from coordinate 5,416 downwards.
CACTCAAAATATTCTGCCCATCTTTTCCTAGCATCGTGTAATATTAACATCTGTCCATTCACATCTTTCACTGTCTCTTCCATCCTCAATCTACCCTTCCTTACTCTCTTCACTTCTTACCAAAACTTCTTTTTATCTCCTCATATGACCTATAAAAACTCTGTCCCCACCTCACATTTGCCAACATCTTCTCTTCCTTTACCTTCCACTTGGTTTCCACATTTTTCTCCCTATGTTTTTCATACTTATCCCTACTGTTACACTGCAGCCATTCCTCAAAAGCCCCCTTTTTCTCTTCCACCTTCATTTTCACTCCTTCATTCCACCACTCGCTGCCCCTCCTCATGCCACCTTCAACAAACCTCTTTCCACACACATCACTTACATGTCCCACGTCATATTCTTCCATCAAACCCCATTCCTCTCTAACTCCCCAATTTCTCTTTCCTTCACCCTGTCATATGCCAATCTCAACCTGTCCTGATATTCCTGTCTCTTCTTTGGCTTTTTCAACTTTTTCACCATCACCATTTCCCTTCTACATCCCCCCAAGCTATTTCCCCACTCTTTTGCTACTACCACTTTTGCTTCAACAAAAAAATGATCAGACATCCAAGCAGCCACACCCCTAAATGCATGCACATCTTTCACTCTACCAATCATGCTCTTTGCTACCAACACATAATTCATCAATGCTCTATATTTCACTCATCCATTTTCCACTCTCATCCATGTATACTTATTTATTACCTTCTTCTTGAAAAAACTATTACCTATCAGCAACTCTTGCTCCACACACATATCTAACAGTCTTTCGCCACTCTCATTCCCACCTAGTACCCCATGCTTTCCTACAACACCTTCTACCTCTCCATCACCCACTCTGGCATTCAAGTCACCCAACACAACTACATAGTTACTTCTACTCAGACCATCCACACACCTAGTTAACTCATTCCAGAATTCATCCTGCTCTTCCTCATTTCTCTCACATCCTGGCCCATACGCACTAATAAAAATTCCAACATTCCCTACCTATCCTAGCCCTCACCCGCATTAGCCTAGATGACACCTCTTTCCATTCCTCTACCTTATTTACCATCCATTCACTCAGCAATAATGCCACACCTTCTCTCGCTCTCCCCCTTTCAATCCCAGACACCCTACCTGTCACATCACCAAACGCCACTTCTCCTTTTCCTTTCATCTTCGTCTCACACATTGCCAATACATCCATCCTCCTCCTACCAAACATATATCCAATCTCAAATCTTTTGCTCTCTATTGAACTACAACCACGCACATTTAGACACCCCAAAATTAGAGCTTGGGGAGAAGTCATTTTCCCGTATACTCCCCTTCTTCTTTGACGTCTCTCGGGAGGTTAATACAAGAATGGGATTCTGAGTCCCCTCACCCCGTCCACTTTTAGTCGCCTCTTGCGACATGCAGAGAATATATTGGGGCTACATATATATATATATATATATATATATATATATATATATATATATATATATATATATATATATATATATATATATATATATATATATATATATATGTATGTGATTACCTAATTGTGATTACCTAATTGTGTTTACGGGAAAGAGCCCAAAGCTCGTATCTTCCCGTCTCCTGATCGGTTCCATTTTTAGACTTAGTGATACTTATCGTACCTGTCCTTAAAACTATGGATTGAGATAGCATTAACTACCTCCTCGCTTAGCGAATTCCAATTATCAACTACTCTTACACTGAAAAAGTATTTCCTTACATCCTGCAAACAAGTTTTCTTACGAAGCTTCAAACTATGACCTCTAGTTCTAGAGCCAGCCATATTGAAATATCGATCCCTATCCACTCTATCATAACCATGGAGGAATTTAAAGACTGTCACCATATCCCCCCTTACTCTTCTAGCTTCGAGTGATGGCAAGTCTAATTCCCTCAGCCTCTCATCATAACCGAGATTGCATATTTCTGGCACCAGTTTCGTGGCATGTCTTTGAACTTTTTCAAGCTTAGCTATGTGCTTTTTCAAGTGCGGATTCCAAAAGGGGGCTGCATATTCGAGTTTTGGCCTCACATAGGTTACATAAATATTTCTGAGCATTTCCTTCTCCATGTGCCTGAAGGCTACCCTTACATTTGATAAGAATGCATATGCTGCCCTTACTACGCCATTTATATGTATTTCTGGAGACAAATCTGCCAGTATGTTTACTCCTAGATCTCTCTCATTTTCTGTCTCTTGAAGTTGTACTCCAACCACCGAGTAGTCAAGCTTGGGCCTTCTTGCACTTGTACCCATTCTCATTACCTTACATTTTGAGGTATTGAATTTCATTAGCCACTTTTCTGACCACTCATGCAGATTATTTAGATCCTCCTGAAGTTCTCTACCATTGTTCTCGTTTTTTACTTTCTTCACAATCTTTGCATCATCTGCAAACATATTCATGAATGAATTTACAGACTCTGGTAGGTCATTTACATATACAAGGAACAAAAGTGGCCCTAAAACTGAACCCTGTGGAACTCCACTACTAACTCTTCTCCATTCAGACACTGAGTGTCTTACTCTAACCCTCTGTTCCCTTCCTTCTAAGTAAGTTTTTATCCATTCCAAGACATTTCCACCTATTCTAGCCATTGATTGCAACTTCCTAATAAGTCTCCCATGTGGAACAGTGTCAAACGCTTTCTGGAAGTCTAGGAATATGCAATCTGCCCAGCCCTCTCTTTCCTGTAAGATTTGGCTTACCTCATCATAAAATTCTAATAAGTTTGTTACTGTTGATCTTCCTTCTCTGAAGCCATGTTGCCTCACTGACAAAAAGTTGAAGGATTCCAAGTGAAGAGAGATATGTTTCCTTAGTAGTTTCTCCATAAGTTTGCAAACTATGCTGGTCAAGGAAACTGGTCTATAGTTCAGAGCCGTATCCCTCCTTCCCTTTTTGAAGATAGGTATCACATTTGCTTGTTTCCAGCATCTTTGAATCTCCCCCGACTCCAGTGACTCCTTAAATATGATACTTAGTGCCACTGATATTGTGTTTGCGCATTTTTTAAGCACATGAGGGGATATGTCATCAGGACCTGTAGCTTTATGAACATCTAAATCCATCAGCGCTTTGCATACCTCTGTGGCTGTAAGGTTGATGTTCTCTAATACCGGCCCTTGAGCTTCTATCACTGCAATCTGAGGGGGTGGGGTATTTTCTACTGTAAATACTGACTGAAACTCCTTGTTCAATTCTTTGCAGATCTCTTCGTCCGTCTCAGTGATGCTTCCATCCGCTCTCTTTAGCCTTAAAACCTGTTCTTTTACCTTCAGTTTTCCTCTGATAAAGCTGTGGAAAAGCTTGTGATTTTCTTTAGCCTTCCTGGTGATGTCCCTCTCATAATCTCTCTCTGCCTCTCTCCTTTTACTTAGGTAGTCATTTCTTGCTTTTTTGTAGGTTTGCCAGGCATTTATGTTTTTTCTCCTCCTATACCTTTTCCAGCATTTGTCTCTCCACTCCTTAGCTCTTTTACACCCATTATCGAACCATTTCTCTCTGGCATGAATTACACCTACTTTGGTGACAGGTATGCAGCAATCTACTATCTTCCCATATTTCTCACAAAAGATGTCATACATTTCTTGTACAGATTTGTTGTAAAATAAGGTTCTCCAGTCAATAACTGCAAAAAGCTCATTCATTATGATGTAATCTCCTTTCGGATAGTTCCTCCTCATGTCCTCAGTGCCTCTACTCTCAGGAAGAATGTCTTCAATGATATACTCCATCAACAACACACAGTGGTCACTCTTTCCAATTGGTGGTTCATACTCAATATTTTCAATATCCAACACATTATCTGTGAACACTAGATCAAGTAGTGATGGCTCATCCCCACCCCTGGCTCTTGTTGGTTCCATTACATGTTGGTGTAGGAAATTCCCTTGTACGCAATCTAGGAATCTTGCCCCAAATGAGTCCTCACCACTGTGTGGGTCAAGATTTATCCAATCTATCTCTTTATGATTAAAGTCTCCCATAATCAAAATCCTACATTTTTTCTCCCGTGCCATGTTAACAACTGAGTTTATGACTTCAATAGTACCTATATGACTTTCCTCATAAATTTCAAGCCTATTTTGGTTCCTTGGTGGGTTGTATACAACAGTTATTATAATGCTCTCTGACCCAGTATTTATGCGAGCAACAAGAAATTCCCTGAACTCACTTTCTATAGCCAAGTTTATTTCTTCAACTTGAATCCTCTCACTTATGAGCAGTGCTATCCCTCCACCAGTCCTCTCAGATCTTTCGACCCTTAGTATTCTGAAGCCCTTAGGAAAAACTGTGACACTGTTTATGTCCTCACTCAACTTAGTCTCTGTAATTGCTACTATATCTGCCTTACTGTTGTGGATCCTATCTTTTAATTCTACTGCCTTACCAGCTAATCCATCAGCATTTGTGTATAACAATCTTAATGAGGCCCCATCCCCTGATCTTCTGTCATTATCTTCTTTATCTCCCCTTTGTCTGGAAATATTCTGTAACGAAAATTTTTCTTCTCTTCTTCATTTTTTTCATCATTTAACCTTCTTGCCTCTTGCAACAAGTTTTTTATCTTTCCCATCTCTTCCTGTGTTCTGTATCGTCTAATGAACACTTCTTTGCATTCTTGAAGGTCTTTTAGACTTTTTTTTCTCAACAATATTTCCCTACATGTTTCCCCTCTCTCAAAGGTTACTTTTGTTGGTCTCGGCTTTCCTTCCCTCGAATATTTACCTAGTTGGTGTATGTTTACAATATCCTCAGGACCACATACTACTCCAAGCTTTCTTATCAGGTCTACAACGCTAGCTTTATTTTCTTCAAGTCTCCCCTGCCATGTTGGCTCCTGGGATTCACTTATGCCTGAGATTACCACTGTCTTCTCCTTATCAAGTGCCTGTCTGATGAGTGGGTTTGCCCTTTCCATCACAACGTCTTTCATTTTTTCGATTACTGTCTCTTTATAGTCAACTGTTTGTATGTTTTCCAGTGCCACCACCTTTACAGCCTCTTTTACTGCCACATTTCCCTTTAGTGCATCAGCAAAGGACGTTTTCATTGCATCATTTTCCATATTCAGCTCCTGGAACTCTTTTCTGAACTGTTCAATGTTTTCCTTAATCTGAACATTCCAAGCAGCAATCTCGTCTCTCTCAGAAGAGAGCAGTGAACTAATATCTAATTCCTTTAGGTTGTCATTTAGCTGTTTGTTTTTATCTTCTTGCTTAGAAATTCTAGATTCTAGTTGACTCTTTTCCCCTTCCAGCTTCTTTATTCTTTTTTCTAGTTCCTTTCTCTCCTGCCCTTGTGCTTTATTTGCTTCCTCCAAAGATCTTATTTGTTCTCTGAGTGTTTCATTC
>JAXCGZ010022288.1:0-13288 GCA_037179515.1 Halocaridina rubra | reverse complement strand
GAGAGAGAGAGAAGTAACTCCATGTAGTCAAGATAACTGAATAATGAGACTGTGTTGTTACCACTAAACATGACACTTCCTCTTCCATTGTTTGTATGATTATTATCCCCATTCTTTGTTTATTTTGTTTATTTCATGTTGGTATCACTTTTTCATGATTTATTTTTTTTCTCTTATTATCTTCATTATCTTATCCTATTTCATCAAAACATCTGAAGTTTTCCCAATCATGAAATATATTTTTTTTTCCTTTGTATAATATTCTTTTGAATAATACATTCCTAGTTTTTAATCTTAATGTCAAGGTTCATTGCTTAATACCTTCCTACTGTCTTTCCAACGAGATATAAATGTCTGTTCCTGTATTTATTATCTTCACGTTTTCTTTAACATATTCCAATATCCGTTAAAAAGAGAAAAAACTAAAATGCAATTCGATAATAATCTTTAATAAATTCAATAGTAAGTGTCTCTTCAATTTCTCTATCACTTAAGTGTATCCGCTCGCTGGTGAGATGAATACTTCCTCCGTGTTCTCCTGCGTGTCGTAATAATTGACTAAACGAGGCGAAGCGAGGGGACTAGGAATCCCCTCCTCAGTATTTTCTTCGAGTAAAAGTCAAGATATATTGCTTTGACTCAGCCACCCTCCTTATGAGGGGGAATATGGCTCTTGTATACGTATCCTCCATATCTCTAGGTCCTCTGTAATTTGACTATTTTTTTCTGTCCGTCGTTTTCCTTAGTGTAACATCACCTCATCTCTGCCTTGTCCTTAAACTTTTTCTTTTCCTACGTCTTGGTGTTTTCTCGTGCCCGGGCCTTTATTGATGAGGGCAGTTTCTGCCTGTCCCGATGTCACACTCATAAATAAAAAATATATAGTGATTTCTTCTCTCCGGTAAGAGAAAAGATTAGTTTTTTTTTTTTTTACCTATGTGGGAAGGATACAGTAACATAAATATTAAGAGGAACAAAGAGATTACATTTCAAAGGTGTAATCTCATGATCTCAGCTTCTTGAAGTAAATAGAGAAGTACAGTGACTTACTGTGACTTCCTTCACTCGAATAATTATTTTTGCCTTTTTTAAGTATGACAATTAGTCCCAATTCAAATGGGGTGGACACGTTTAAGCAGAAGAATTGGCTAGATGCCCTTCATAACGCCCCACGACGAGACCTAACTCGATTTTATCAAGCTCGTCACTTCTAAACTCGCGCGCTCTATCACTGACTTGCCGTAATCCCCCTTTCACTCTAATAATATTTCCTCTTAACGGTGAGAATATATATATATATATATATATATATATATATATATATATATATATATATATATATATATATATATATATATATATATATATATTTTAAGAGTGTGACACCGGGACAGGCAGAAACTGCCCTCATCAACAAAGGCCCGGGCACGAGAAAATACCAAGACGAAGGAAAAGAAAAAGGTTAAGGGCAAGGCAGAGATGAGGTAATGTCACACAAAGGAAAACGACTATATATATATATATATATATATATATATATATATATATATATATATATATATATATATATATATATATATATATATATATATATATATATGAGCCATACTTTCCTTTATAAGGAGGATGGCAGAGTCAAAGTAAAATACCTTGGCTTTTACGGGTAGAAAATGTTGAGGAGGGGATTCCTAGATAAACTGGTTGATATCTGCCTAACGAGGTCTTGTCCTTCTTACAACACTAATTTCCCAGGCAAGGTAAATACTGCAGAAATGAACACCCTGCCCATAAATGGCTTCCTGGGCTGACGTGTACTTATCATTTTTCTAAGACAGCTGTGTCACTGTTGTTAGTTGAGCTGGGTGTTCTTGTTGCTTTTGCGGATTCCAGCTGTTTTTGTTTGTGATGTTGGAGCTGTAATACTGTGCTTATTATATGTTGATATATGCATTAGTGTTCCTTTATAGGGGACTGCAGCAGCGCAGTTGTTAAGAGCACTCAGCTTTGAAAATGATAGACCCACGATCAAACCCACCGCGGGGCATTAGGAAGGATATCTAGTTGTAATTTCTCAGCTCCAACATGTCTGGAAGCACCCCCAAAATGGGGATTAATAGTGACATAAAACGACTAACAACAACATTGCTGTCCCTTTATACAGCCATGCCACGATTACGTAATATTATATATATATATATATATATATATATATATATATATATATATATATATATATATATATATATATGGGATCAAATCCGGGTTTTTTGTTGGTCGCAATCTAAAAATCATGCTAAGGAATGCCTAAGAGGCATTCTCTATGGTTTAATCTATACTTTTTATCCCAGCTCACACCACGATAGTCAAACTGTTTTGTATTCAACTCACTCATTTTTAACATTTCTTCCTAATCCCTTCACATCTGACAAGTCACAACACACAGTACCTCTGAGTCTCTTTTTCTTCAAAGTATTCTTGGTACCTGGACCCGATATGGGTAATTTTCTTTGCCCGCCCCGATGTCACACTCATAACATATATATATATATATATATATATATATATATATATATATATATATATATATATATATATATATATATATATATATAACTATAGAGAGAATATTCTCGTATTTAACTTCACTGAAAGATAATAAATTACTAAAAAAAAAAAAAAAGAGGAACAACTTTATTTTGCATCCATGGATAGATACCATAAGCACAAATATTTATTAGTTATCATGTAAATTTAATTCCCAAGCTCCACCCCCCCCCCATCCGAATGGGGATTAATAATAATACATACACCAGTAAACATAATAAAATTATATATATAAAAATATAAAAATAAGATTTATAAAAATATTTGCATACGCCTACAAAGAGAGAGAGAGAGAGAGAGAGAGAGAGAGAGAGAGAGAGAGAGAGAGAGAGAGAGAGAGAGAGAGAGAGAGAGAGAGAGAGAGAGAGAGAGAGAGAGAGAGAGAATGACCCCATTTGGTGGGCGAATTAATATTAGGTATTTATGGAAGCGATAAAGGATAAACAACTCAAAAGAATAAAGGAAAAAACTCAATAAAAATAAGAATAAATCCCAAAACGCAATAAAAATAAGAATAATGAAAACAAGATAGGGTAAATGAAAGAAAAGAAAAATACAGCAAAATGAGGTAGGAAAAGAGAGAAGAGAGGAAGGAGAGAATTAAAGAGAATCTCTCCCCGCTTAACAATGAGCAATGATGCAATTATACGACCTCCGCACCCTCCCCCCCTCCCATCCCTACATACAAAGTGAGAATAACAGCCACACCATGACTATTACATTAGAGACTGTTACATATTCTCTCTCTCTTTCTCTCTCTCTCTCTCTCTCTCTCTCTCTCTCTCTCTCTCTCTCACACACACACACACACACACTAAAGGGGAATGTGGCAGTAAAAGAGGCTGTAAAGGTGGTGGCACTGGAAAACATACAAACAGTTGATTATAAAGAGACAGTAATCGAAAAAATTAAAGACGTTGTGATGGAAAGGGCAAACCCACTCATCAGACAGGCACTTGATAAGGAGAAGACAGTGGTAATCTCAGGCATAAGTGAATCCCAGGAGCCAACATGGCAGGGGAGACTTGAAGAAAATAAAGCTAGGGTTGTAGACCTGATAAGAAAGCTTGGAGTAGTATGTGGTCCTGAGGATATTGTAAACATACACCAACTAGGTAAATATTCGAGGGAAGGAAAGCCGAGACCAACAAAAGTAACCTTTGAGAGAGGGGAGACATGTAGGGAAATATTGTTGAGAAAAAAAAGTCTAAAAGACCTTCAAGAATGCAAAGAAGTGTTCATTAGACGATACAGAACACAGGAAGAGATGGGAAAGATCAAAAACTTGTTGCAAGAGGCAAGAAGGTTAAATGATGAAAGAAATGAGGAAGAGAAGAAAAATTTTCGTTACGGAATACTTCCAGACAAAGGGGAGATAAAGAAGATAATGACAGAAGATCAGGGGATGGGGCCTCATTAAGATTGTTATACACAAATGCTGATGGATTAGCTGGTAAGGCAGTAGAATTAAAAGATAGGATTCACAACAGTAAGGCAGATATAGTAGCAATTACAGAGACTAAGTTGAGTGAGGACATAAACAGTGTCACAGTTTTTCCTAAGGGCTTCAGAATACTAAGGGTCGAAAGATCTGAGAGGACTGGTGGAGGGATAGCACTGCTCATAAGTGAGAGGATTCAAGCTGAAGAGATAAACTTGGCTATAGAAAGTGAGTTCAGGGAATTTCTTGTTGCTCGCATAAATACTGGGTCAGAGAGCATTATAATAACTGTTGTATACAACCCACCAAGGAACCAAAATAGGCTTGAAATTTATGAGGAAAGTCATATAGGTACGATTGAAGTCATAAACTCAGTTGTTAACATGGCGCGGGAGAAAAAATGTAGGATTTTGATTATGGGAGACTTTAATCATAAAGAGATAGATTGGATAAATCTTGACCCACACAGTGGTGAGGACTCCTTTGGGGCAAGATTCCTAGATTGCGTACAAGGGAATTTCCTACACCAACATGTAATGGAACCAACAAGAGCCAGGGGTGGGGATGAGCCATCACTACTTGATCTGGTGTTCACAGATAATGTGTTGGATATTGAAAATATTGAGTATGAACCACCAATTGGAAAGAGTGACCACTGTGTGTTGTTGATGGAGTATATCATTGAAGACATTCTTCCTGAGAGTAGAGGCACTGAGGACATGAGGAGGAACTATCAGAAAGGAGATTACATCAAAATGAATGAGCTTTTTGCAGTTATTGACTGGAGAACCTTATTTTACAACAAATCTGTACAAGAAATGTATGACATCTTTTGTGAGAAATATGGGAAGATAGTAGATTGCTGCATACCTGTCACCAAAGTAGGTGTAATTCATGCCAGAGAGAAATGGTTCGATAATGGGTGTAAAAGAGCTAAGGAGTGGAGAGACAAATGCTGGAAAAGGTATAGGAGGAGAAAAAACATAAATGCCTGGCAAACCTACAAAAGAGCAAGAAATGACTACCTAAGTAAAAGGAGAGAGGCAGAGAAAGATTATGAGAGGGACATCACCAGGAAGGCTAAAGAAAATCCCAAGCTTTTCCACAGCTTTATCAGAGGAAAACTGAAGGTAAAAGAACAGGTTTTAAGGCTAAAGAGAGCGGATGGAAGCATCACTGAGACGGACGAAGAGATCTGCAAAGAATTGAACAAGGAGTTTCAGTCAGTATTTACAGTAGAAAATACCCCACCCCCTCAGATTGCAGTGATAGAAGCTCAAGGGCCGGTATTAGAGAACATCAACCTTACAGCCACAGAGGTATGCAAGGCGCTGATGGATTTAGATGTTCATAAAGCTACAGGTCCTGATGACATATCCCCTCATGTGCTTAAAAAATGCGCAAACACAATATCAGTGGCACTAAGTATCATATTTAAGGAGTCATTGGAGTCGGGGGAGATTCCAAGATGCTGGAAACAAGCAAATGTGATACCTATCTTCAAAAAGGGAAGGAGGGATACGGCTCTGAACTATAGACCAGTTTCCTTGACCAGCATAATTTGCAAACTTATGGAGAAACTACTAAGGAAACATATCTCTCTTCACTTGGAATCCTTCAACTTTTTGTCAGTGAGGCAACATGGCTTCAGAGAAGGAAGATCAACAGTAACAAACTTATTAGAATTTTATGATGAGGTAAGCCAAATCTTACAGGAAAGAGAGGGTTGGGCAGATTGCATATTCCTAGACTTCCAGAAAGCGTTTGACACTGTTCCACATGGGAGACTTATTAGGAAGCTGCAATCAATGGCTAGAATAGGTGGAAATGTCTTGGAATGGATAAAAACTTACTTAGAAGGAAGGGAACAGAGGGTTAGAGTAAGACACTCAGTGTCTGAATGGAGAAGAGTTAGTAGTGGAGTTCCACAGGGTTCAGTTTTAGGGCCACTTTTGTTCCTTGTATATGTAAATGACCTACCAGAGTCTGTAAATTCATTCATGAATATGTTTGCAGATGATGCAAAGATTGTGAAGAAAGTAAAAAACGAGAACAATGGTAGAGAACTTCAGGAGGATCTAAATAATCTGCATGAGTGGTCAGAAAAGTGGCTAATGAAATTCAATACCTCAAAATGTAAGGTAATGAGAATGGGTACAAGTGCAAGAAGGCCCAAGCTTGACTACTCGGTGGCTGGAGTACAGCTTCAGGAGACAGAAAATGAGAGAGATCTAGGAGTAAACATATTGGCAGATTTGTCTCCAGAAATACATATAAATGGCGTAGTAAGGGCAGCATATGCATTCTTATCAAATGTAAGGGTAGCCTTCAGGCACATGGACAAGGAAATGTTCAGAAATATTTATGTAACCTATGTGAGGCCAAAACTCGAATATGCAGCCCCCTTTTGGAATCCGCACTTGAAAAAGCACATAGCTAAGCTTGAAAAAGTTCAAAGACATGCCACGAAACTGGTGCCAGAAATACGCAATCTCGGTTATGATGAGAGGCTGAGGGAATTAGACTTGCCATCACTCGAAGCTAGAAGAGTAAGGGGGGATATGGTGACAGTCTTTAAATTCCTTCATGGTTATGATAGAGTGGATAGGGATCGATATTTCGATATGGCTGGCTCTAGAACTAGAGGTCATAGTTTGAAGCTTCGGAAGAAAACTTGTTTGCAGGATGTAAGGAAATACTTTTTCAGTGTAAGAGTAGTTGATAATTGGAATTCGCTAAGCGAGGAGGTAGTTAATGCTACCTCAATCCATAGTTTTAAGGACAGGTATGATAAGTATCACTAAGTCTAAAAATGGAACCGATCAGGAGACGGGAAGATACGAGCTTTGGGCTCTTTCCCGTAAACACAATTAGGACAATTAGGTAATCACACACACACACACACACACACACACCACACACACACACACACACACACAAACAAACACACACACAAACAAATACACACACAACACAAACACTCACTCATTTTCTCTCTCTCACACACACACACACTTATTCTCTCTCTCTCTCTCACACACAAACACTCTCATTCTCTCTCTCTCTCTCTCACATACATCCTTATTCATTCTTTCTCTCACACATACATCCTCATTCTTTCTCTCTCTCTTACACACACTCACTCATTCTCTCTCAGAGACACACACACACACACACTCATTCTCTCTTTTTCTCAAATGGTCAAATTCGAACTTTTCTCAATTCTCTCATTTCTTTAAACAAAATCTATTATTATATAGCTTCTTTACATATGTTTAACCTCTGGCCATTTATGACCACAAGTCTGTTCATGTAAAGTTTTCGATTTCCGTAAGTTTTTTTTTTTATTCTGTTTATTCATTGCTGCATTTTCTAAATTTTCTATTTTCACATACCAAGTTTTTTTTTATTTATTCGTTTTACGTTTTCTGTTACTGAAACCTATGTTTTCTGCTTCCAAGTACCATAGGAATTCTGTTATTTTCATTTTACAAGTATATTTGTTACAATTATATCGTTTCATGTTTTCAGTTACCGTGTGTAGTCACCGTGGCTCAAGCGGTAGCGTCCGCGACTTTGAGGCGTCAGGTTGAGGGTTCGCGCCCCGTCACGGTCTGAAGTTAGCAAGGGCATGCACTCAGGGTAACGATTATATTTGCCAAAACAAGTGTTTCGCAAGAAGGCAACCGCCCTAGCCCTTAGTAGAAAAGGTAGTCCGTGACGTAAAACCGGAACATTTTCAGTTACCGTGTATACGTTTTTTCAAAGTTAGATGACCATTAACATTCATGTTTTCAAATTATCATGTCTACTTTTCCTGTTTTCAATTACCAAGTCTATATTTTCTGTATGTTTTGCAAAACTCCATTTCTTCTCGTTCTCTGTTCTCAATTATGGTATCTAAAACACTTTCCCTATTCAAATTATCATGCACTGGTGTTTTCATGTTTTCAATACCCCATGCTTGCTATCTCCTGCTTTTTTTTTTTTTTGGTTATCTAGTTTTATGTATTCAATGTTTTCATTTACCATATCTGCACTTCTCCTGTTTTTAAACACATGTCTATTTTTTCCCCATATTCACTTACTAGCATCATTAAAATTTTCATGTTTTCAAAAAACACGTTTTTTGCTATCTTATGTTTTCTAACACAAAATATATTTTTTCTCTATATTATTTTGCGACTTAATGACCATGCATTTTTCAAGTACCATGCATTAATTTGTACATGTTTCCAGTAACCATAAATTATTATTTTCTTCGTACAATTACCATGAGGTAAAAACTGTGTACAAAACTACCATGACCTTGGGAACATCACGTGATGGTACGGAAATAAAAAATAATCATTAACATATATAGCACAAGTGGCAGCAGATATATAAAATAAATCTTGACCAAATATACTACACATGATATATATATATATATATATATATATATATATATATATATATATATATATATATATATATATATATATATATATATAAAAACAAATGTATTCAACCCGTGGCTTCCATTTAGGAAGTCCCATATACAACTTCGTATATAAAGGTTACTTGTACAGCTTCTCTTCGCCAGGGCCATGTGTGTATGGGGGGGGGGGGGCTAAAATGGCAACGGTGGTGGTATCCCTCGTGTGGTAGGCCTTATCAACTCAATACAGCACAAGATGTGTGAGGACAATGGTTGAACAGTAACTACGAGATAGAATTTCTATAAGAGCAAAAATTATCACTAGAAACACTCATGCAATAAATAAATTAATTAATTAATTAATTAATAGCTAAATAAATAAATAAAAACTTATTTCTTTTATCAATAAATTATTAATAAATATCTCAGCGGAATCAAGCTACACTTTTTAACCACAAGACTAAAATTTGCCTTTTTTAGTACTTACTTCATTTTCACTGAAACAATACTGTGTTTTCAACACTATGCAGGAGCATACTTCTCCTGAGAGGAAGGCAAGAAGACCTCCTCCGTGTTCACCTGCATGTAATAAAAGTCGACTCAATGGGGCGAAGCCAGAGGACTGTGAAGCCTCTCCATTATGCACTCAGGGTAACGATTACATCTGCCAAAACAAGTCCTTTGCAAGAAGGCAACCGTCTTAGCCCTTGGTAGAAAAGGGAGTCCGTGACGTAAAACCGGAACAACAACATATTTTCTTCCCACAAAGAGTCAAGTTTTTTGCATTTTTTTAAGCCACCCCTTTTGTTAGAGGGATTGAGGGCTTCGCTTAATTGTATTACATATTACATGACAGGTTCATAAAGATCAAAATCTTGACATAATGACCCATATCTACAATCTTATGCTATCTTTTTATTTTTTATTAATCAGTTAACTGTACATTGGGACGTGTTGACATGGGCACTCCCTGTGATAAGTAACTGTTTAATATTACAATCTATATTTACCAATGTATAAATCAATAATAATATAATTTTCAATTCACTGTAAAAAATCATAGCAAGTAATTAAGAATAACATACAAAGTAACAAAATATAGTGTAACAATTGATTAATGGCAGAAGAGCGCTCTGCGATTATTAATTAAGAGTAATATATATTATACATCGCTTAGCTTGATCGTGTTTTCATCAGCGGCTGTTTAATGCCAGAATTCTAGGTTAGTTTACATATATATATATATATATATATATATATATATATATATATATATATATATATATATATATATATATATATATATATATATATATATATATATATATATATATATATATTTTATTTTTTTATTATTTTTTTTTTTTGCCCTTGTTAAGTGTTATCATTTAAGTCAAATCTCCATTTTACATGAAAGATTTTCAAAAGACATCACATAAGCACTACAGACAAATGGAAGCATATATAGTATAACAATGTTCAAATTAGAGTAATAAGTAGATATTACTCTAATCTGAACATTGTTAGATCATTAAATATATCGGGGTGTTTATTATTATTATTATTATCATTATTATTACTATTAAAAAATTCTTAGCGCGTTACATTTTCTAGATTACGGAAAGAAGCTATTAACACAATTACTATATTGCAAAGTATGTAGTCACCGTGGCTAAAACGGTAGCGTCCGCGACTCTGAGGCGTCAGATCGAGGGTTTGCGCCCTGTCACGGTCTGAGGTTAGCAAGGACATGAACTCAGGGTAACGATTACGAATCTGCCAAAACAAGTCCTTCGCAAGAAGGCGACCGTCCTAGCCCTTGGTTGAAAAGGGAGTCCGTGACGTAAAACCAGAACCAGAACTATATTACTAAGTATAGTCCAAGAAATATCGATAATGCATGCACACATATGAGTATATATATAACCATCCTTACGAATCGGGGATTGAATCCTGAAGCTCTGAATCAGAGGTAGAATTCTGACTGTTCGTATTTCCTTTTATCCAAAACCCAACAACGCATCAGGACACACACTGTCCGTTCAAAACCAACCATAACCAGCTACGATACGACGTGGAAAAGACAGCAAATCCCGTGATATTAAGAATAAAATATCTCGACACGTGTGTAGTGTACGTTTGTTTTTTTTATGCTACACTGTCACTGCAATTACTTTGACTTGTGTGCGTCAGTGTGGAAGAACACACACACACACGGGAATGAGCGAGACAATATAAATCCTCAAATTTATAGCTTATCAATTGTCTCCATAACCCCTTATCCCCTACGTCCTCCTCTGTCACAGCACACCCCCTCATGTCCTTCCTCACCACATACATAAATCTCTTCTTTGGCCTACATCTCCCCCTCCTGCCTGGCAGCTCCATCCTCAGCAGACTTCTCCCAACGTACTCCTCATCCCTCCTCAGTACATGCCCAAACCAACTCAGTCTCGCCTCTCTCACCATGTCCCCAAATCTTCCTTTCTGCGCTGTACCTCTAATATACTCATTCTTTATTCTGTCTATCATAATCTCACCCACAAAATAATAATTGATCATTTAATCATTTATATTTTATATATAAAATATGCGATAAGAATAACAAAATTGCGCTTGTAAGCTAATGAGGAAAAACAAAAAGATCACATCCATATATAGAGCTGAATACTTTTCTTTCTTGGCACTCAGTCAAACACTACAGCTATGTATGTATAGCTTATTTTTTCACCCTTTTTTAATCTGTCAAGTCTGGTTGATGATTTAAACAGTATATGTATGGGCAAATATGACATGAAAAATTATATAGTTTTCATTAAATTCAATAGTTTTCAATTTATTAAAAAATAGCCCCACGCAATGAAACCTCAGATTCACTTATTGAAAATAACTCCAACCCTTTCGAACCTCCCATTCCAACCCATCCCACCCCATTGCGTGAGAGCTGAAGAAACCACAACCAAGTAATGACTGGTGTTACCCAGGAGTTCCAAACACGCTAATTACCAGGTTAAAAAAAACTTTCCAAAATAGAATGTTTACGACCAGCAAGTTCTACAGTATCATTCCGAAACATTTATTTTATTTATTTTTGTAGTGGCCATAGCTCTGACATATTTTTCTATAACGTTTATGTAGGTTATCTAGAGTCGTTGTTGGCCATAGCTCTGATATGTTTTTTCTACAGCGGTTGATAACGTTTCTGTAGGTTATCTACAGTCGTTGTTGACAATTTGGTGAGATATTTGTAGGGGTTGTTAACGTTGTTGTAGGTTATCTGAAGTGGTTGTTAGCATCTCAGTAATTTAACTACAGATGTTGAGTGGTCGTTAAAGCTTCGGCAGATTACCTACAGTAGTTGTTAACAATTCGGTAGGTTATCTGTAGCGAAAGCAAACGTTTCGGTAGCTTAATTACAGTAGTTGTTAACAATTCGGAAGGTTATCTGTAGCGGATGCAAATTTTTCGGTAGCTTATCGACAGTGACCAGTAACGTTCCGATAAGTTATCTTACAGTGTTTGTTGCCAATTCAGTAGCTTATATGTAGTATTTGTTAATGTTTTGGTGGGTTATCTGTAGTATCTATTAACGTTTTAGTACGTTATCTACAGTTATCACGTTTCGGCAGATTACCTATCGTGGTCGTCGACAATTCGGCAGGTTATAAACCCAGCCACTGGTTTGAACAGGACTGCTTAGCTCAGTGACGGTCCCAAGCCCGGATAAATGGGAAGGGTTTCCAGGATAGTCCTAGCAAGACACTGGAAGAAAACCTCTTTGCTCAAGCAACGCATGGCTGGCCAAACATGGTCAACCGACTGACAGATAGAGAACTATCTACTCAGGCGTATGGTGAGAAAGGTGAGAATCTGTCGTGGTTCTTAACATTCCTTTAACTTAGCGTCGTGATTGAGGAATTTTTTTTAGTACCAGTGCTCCTATTATAAAAAAAAATAATTGTATACCTGATATTACAGAGACAAATTTATTCAAGTCTAACCATTAATGTTTATTTTTTCTATAAAAATAACACTATCACTCTGTTAACACTGCTCATGGAGATCGTACATGAAGAAAATATTCTCCGGATTTATTCTATCTTATAGTTCCTATATGGAACTGAAAGCTAAAATCAATTGTCTACCAAATATTCCATATAATTACCATTATTATCTGATAATTATATAATTACGCAAATTTTTCCATAATTACCATCAGTATTTTTCCGTTTATCCAACATGTGAATACGTAAATGCACATAATATAAACCACGTGACAATGTCTCCGTAATATAAACCACGTGACAATGTCTCCGTTATAAACCACGTGACACTGTCTGACAAAAATAAAAAAATAAAAAAAAATAATTATTGTGACACCGGGCCAAAAAAAATATATCTACCCTCATCGGGCCTGGGCACGAATAAAGCATAGAGAGAAATAAAGATGGGGAGTATTGTGACTTGTCAGATGTGAAGGGATAATTAGACATGTGTACCGAATATCCAAGAATATTCGGTGTTGATGTAGGCATAGAAAGAGAACCGTAACCGAAGGAAGACTTAACATCGAACTGTCCTGGACAGTTTTATTTAAGTCCACAAGACCTTTCAGTTGTAGTATCGCAACGGGCGGTTGGTGCCATGATTACAATAAATAAAAGTTTAGTTCCTGGGTTCATCCAGTGAGGACGTGCTTCCAGTAGCTCCAATCTTGACCAAACTTAGTACAATGGAGAGTGGTGGTGTTCTTTGTGCTGGTGGTGTTAGTGGTAGCGGTGTTGGTGGTGGTGTTGTTGTTGGTGCTGTTTGTGGCTGTGCTG
>JAXCGZ010022287.1:0-7500 GCA_037179515.1 Halocaridina rubra | reverse complement strand
GGCCAGGATGTGAGAGAAGTGAGGAAGAGCGGGATGAATTCTGGAATGAGTTAACTAGATGTGTGGATGGTCTGAGTAGAAAGAACTATGTAGTTGTGTTGGGTGACTTGAATGCCAGAGTGGGTGATGGAGAGATAGAAGGTGTTGTAGGAAAGTATGGGGTACCAGGTGGGAATGAGAGTGGCGAGAGACTGTTAGATATGTGTGTGGAGCCAGAGTTGGTGATAGGTAATAGTTTATTTAAGAAGAAGTTAATAAATAAGTATACATGGATGAGAGTGGCAAATGGAAGGGTGAAAGAAAGAGCATTGATGGATTATGTGTTGGTAGCAAAGAGCATGATTGGTAGAGTGAAAGATGTACATGCATTCAGGGGTGTGGCTGCTGGGATGTCTGATCATTTTTTGGTTGAAGCAAAAGTGGTAGTAGCAAAAGAGTGGGGAAATAGTGTGGGGGGATGTAGAAGGGAAATAGTGAAGGTGGAAGAGTTGAAAAAGCCAGAGAAGAGACAGGAATATCAGGACAGGTTGAGAGTGGCATATGACAGGGTGAAAGAAAGAGAAGTTGGGGAGTTAGGGGAGGAATGGGGGTTGATGAGAGAATGTTTTGTGAGACATGCAAGTGATGTGTGTAGAAAGAGGTTTGTTGGAGGTGGCATGAGGAGGGGCAGCGAGTGGTGGAATGAAAGGGTGAAAATGAAGGTGGAAGAGAAAAAGAGGGCTTTTGAGGAATGGCTGCAGTGTAACAGTAGGGAGAAGTATGAAAGATATAGGGAGAAAAATGTGGTAACCAAGCGGAAGGTAGAGGAAGAGAAGAGGTTGGCAAATGTTAGGTGGGGACAGGATTTTAGTAGGCCATATGAGGAGAATAAAAAGAAGTTTTGGAAAGAAGTGAAGAGAGCAAGGAAGGGTGGATCGAGGATGGAAGAGACAGTGAAAGATGTGAATGGACAGATGTTAAGAGGGAAAGATGCAAGGAAAAAATGGGCAGAATATTTTGAGTGTTTGCTGAATGTTGAGGAAGATAGAGAGGCAGCTATAGTGGCAGTGGGAGGGGTTCAAGGGCCAGTAATGGGATATGAAAATGAGAGAGAGACTACAAGAGAGGAGGTGAAAAGGGCATTGTATGAAGCGAAAGCAGGTAAAGCACCTGGAATGGATGGTGTGAGAGCGGAGATGTTGAAAGAAGGGGGTGTGACTGCATTGGAATGGTTAGTGAGAGTGTTTAATATATGCTTTATGTTGTCATTGGTGCCAGTGGATTGGGTGATTGCCTGTATAGTGCCCCTATACAAAGGTAAGGGAGATATGTATGAATGCAGTAATTTTAGTGATATAAGTTTACATATAGATAGATGGATAGATAGATAGATAGATAGATAGGTAGTTTCTATATAGATAGATACAGATAGATAGATTGATATACATTTTTCTTGAATACATCACCTTGTTTGCTAAGTGTGGTAGGAAAAGTGTATGGTAGGATACTGGTTAATAGGATTAGGGATAAGACAGAATATGTGATCGCGGAAGTGCAGAGTGGTTTTAGGAGAGGTAGAGGTTGTATAGATCAGATTTTTATAGTTAGGCAGTTATGTGAGAAATATTTAGCAAAGGGTAAGGATGCGTACTTTGCATTTTTGGATCTGGAGAAAGCATATGATAGAGTTGATAGAGAGGCTATGTGGAATGTTTTGAGATTATATGGAATCAATGGTAAATTGTTGCATGCAGTGAAGAGTTTGTATGAGGGTAGTAGAGCTTGTGTTAGGGTAGGGAATGAAGTGAGTGAGTGGTTTCCAGTGAGTGTGGGACTGAGACAGGGATGTGTGATGTCACCATGGCTGTTCAGTATGTATATTGATAGAGTTGTAAGAGAGGTGAATGAGCGAGTGCGTGGTCGAGGTTTGAGAATGGTAGATGGGGATGATAACGAGTGGGAGCTGAATCAGTTGCTGTTTGCAGATGATACTGTGGTGGTGGCAGATTCAGAGGAAAAGCTGTGTCAGTTAGTATCAGAATTTGGAATGGTGTGTGAGAGAAGGAAGCTGCGAGTGAATGTGGGAAAGAGTAAGGTTATGAGGTGTACAAGAAATGAGGATGGCACTGGATTGAATGTTATGTTGAATGGAGAGACACTTGAGGAGGTTAATCAGTTTAAGTATTTAGGCTCGGTTATAGCTGCAAATGGTGGAGTGGCAGCAGATGTGTGTCACAGAGTGAACATAAGAACATAAGAACATAAGAATAGAGGACACTGCAACATGCCTACTGGCACACACGAGGCAGCTCCATTTTTGAATTGTATTTTCAGCATGTCTAACCTATTCTATTCTACTCTACTTATTTATTCTGTTTTTCTTTTTATAATTTTTCTAATAAGCACTAACCTATTTATACCCACCCTACCTCTGTCATATGTCTATCTAATCTACATTTGAAGGTGTCTAAGGTATTGGCATTTCCTAACCTACTAGGAAGCTTGTTCCATGCATCAGCTACTCTATTACCAAACCAATTTTTACCAATTTCCCTTCTGAACCTAAATTTATCAAGCTTAAATCCATTATTACGAGTTCTGGTTTGATCATGAATTTTTAAAACTTTATTAATATCTCCCTTGTTAATCCCTTTAAACCATTTATACACTTCAATCATATCCCCCCTAACTCTTTGCCTCTCTAGAGAATGTAGATTAAGTTTTTTTAATCTGTCCTCATATGGTAGATTTCTGATATTGTGTATCATCTTGGTCATTCTTCGTTGCCCTCTCTCCAAGAATTCAATTTCCATTCTATAATAGGGTGACCAGAATTGCACAGCATAATCTAAATGGGGCCTAACTAATGCAAGATAGAGCTGCAAAATAACTTTTTCCGTCCTATTGCTGACGCTTCTTGAGATAAATCCTAAAATTCTGTTTGCTTTATTTCTGACTGCTTTGCATTGCTCTCTTGGCTTAAGACTACTACTCACAAGAACTCCCAAATCCCTTTCACACTGAGAACTCATGATTTCATGGTTATTTAGCTTATAACTAGTATTGTCTTTTATAATACCCATTTTAACTACTTTACATTTTTCAACATTAAATTCCATTTGCCATTTGTCCGACCATTCAGATAATCTATTTAGATCTTCCTGTAAAGCATGAATGTCTTCTTTTCCATTTATAGTTCTACCTAATTTAGTGTCGTCTGCGAATTTACTTAGGTTACTACTGATATCCGAATCCAGATCATTTAGATATACGATGAATAATAGAGGACCCAGTACCGAGCCTTGTCGTACCCCGCTTGTAACCGAGCCCCACTCTGATTTCTCTCCATTTATGCAAACCCTCTGTTTTCTGTCTTTTAACCATTGTTTGATCCATCTGAGCACAGCTCCTCCTATACCATGAGCTTCCAGCTTTTTAACTAATCTTTTGTGAGGAACTCTATCAAAAGCTTTGCTAAAATCTAGATATATTGTATCATATTCTTTGCCACAATCTACTGCCTCGTAAACTTCTGAATAAAAAGACAGTAAGTTTGTAAGGCACGAAAAACCCTTAAGAAACCCGTGTTGTGAAAGTTTTATCAATCTGTGTAATTCTAGATGTGCCCTTATTTTATTTGCAATTATGGATTCTAGAATCTTACCCACTGTTGACGTTAAACTTACCGGCCTATAATTATTCTTTTTAACACGTTCTCCTTTTTTAAATATTGGTACCACATCTGCCAATTTCCACTCCATGGGTACCGATCCTAATTTTATTGAATTATTAAATAATGCAGTTAGAGGACAACTAAGCTCTTCCTTGCATTCCTTTAATATTCTAGCATATATTCCATCAGGTCCCGGAGATTTATGAGCCTTTAATTTATCTATTTCTTTTATTACCTCCTCTCTCGTAATATTTATTGAACTAAGTATATTATCGGGACTGTCTCTGTAAATGGATTTTACTTCCGGAATATTTTCCAAGTTTTCATTTGTAAATACAGATAAGAAATAATCATTTAAACATGTACACATCACTTTATCGTCATCTGTGATATGGCCATTGGCTACTTCAATTGGTCCGACTTTTTCCTTAAATTTTGTTTGATAATGTTGATAAAACCCTTTAGGATTTTCTTTAGCTTCTCCTGCTATTCGAACTTCGTATTTTCTTTTCGACTCTCTAACTATCTTTTTAACTTCCCTGTTTAACTGTATATATTGCTGCCTCACCTGCTCTTCACCTCTTTTTAGTTTCCTGTATATTCCTCTTTTAATACCTATAAGATTCTTTATTCTATTGTTCATCCATTTAGGGTCATTTTTTCTTGATCTGCAATGTTTCATGGGAATATAGTCTCTCTGACTATTCTTAAGAGTCATGACAAAATTGTTATATTCCTCATCCAAATTTATATTAACTGACGGGCTGCTGTTCTTTCCTGTGAGAGAATTTAATGTATTGATCTTATCTTGTGATAATCCTTGGCATGTGATACCCAAATTTCGGGGTAATCCGCTACCTGCGACCTGACCTGCTGGAGGATGTAAAGTGTTGGGTGCATTGAAAGGAGTGATGAAGAATAGAGGGTTGGAAATGAATGTTAAGAAAATTTTGTATGAGAAAGTGGTTGTGCCAACTGTGATGTATGGATCAGAGTTATGGGGTATGAAAGTAAGTGAGAGACGGAAACTAAATGTGTTTGAGATGAAATGCCTGAGGAGTATGATTGGTGTATCTCGATTGGATAGGGTTAGGAATGAAGTGGTGAGAGCAAGAACGGGTGTGAGGAGAGAAATTGCAGCCACAGTAGATATGAATGTTCTGAGATGGTTTGGCCATGTGGAAAGGATGGATGATGAAAGGCTGCTGAAAAAGGTGATGAATGCGAGAGTTGATGGGAGAAATGCTAGAGGGAGGCCTAGGTTTGGATGGATGGATGGAGTAAGGAGAGCCCTGAATGATAGGAGGATGGATGTGAGGGAAGCAAGCGAGCGTGCTAGGAATAGGAATGAGTGGCGAGCGACTGTGACGCGGCTCTGATGGGCATCTGCTGTTACCATGGGGCTGCATCTTACAGAGATAGCCCTGTGGTAGGGGCAGTAGGAGGAGCTGGCAGTTGTGAAGCGACACAGGTTGTGGAAGAGCCGGGAGGATGGGCTGTGGCACTCCAACAGTGCCATCTGAACGGTCGCTAGCTCCCTCGTCATTGCCCATAGAGCAAAGAAATCCCCCTATTTGTTTTCCTTTCTTGGTGTCGGCTACCCCACAATTAAAGGGGGAAACAGCCAAGGTATATGTATGTATGTATCTATATATATATATATATATATATATATATATATATATATATATATATATATATATATATATATATATATATATATATATATATATATATATATATATATATATATATATATATATATATATATGAATAATTTTTACCCCAACCAGGACTTGAACCTAGGGCACATAATTACTATGCCAAGGTGCTACCAACTTCACCACAGAAGGACTAAAAGAGGAACAAACCTTTCAGCTATATCTGGTATAATAAGAATGAAGGCATTCTATCTAAATGCCGCACAGTTCATATTACAGTTTTCCCCATACCTTACATGTGGTTTCGTTTTCGCAGTTAATTTAAATCTCAATCTCATTTGGGACCAACAATAATCAAATAAGCACATTACCATATGTGAAACCATGAATAATTTTTATCCCGACTGGGACTTGAACCTGGGACACATAATTTACTATGCCAAGGCGCTATCAACTACATCACAGAAGGTCTAATAGGGAAACAAACCTTGCAGCTATATCTGCTATACAATGAATGAACGCATTCTATCTGGATGCCACTCCTTTCATATTACAGCTTCCCCAATTCTCACTCATGGCTTCGTTTTCACATTTAATTCAAATCTCAATCTCTTTTGGGACCAACAATAATCAAATAAGCACAATACCATTTTTACCCTGGTTGGGGTAAAAATGATTCATATTTTCGCACATGGTAATGTGCTTATTTGATTGTTGTTGATCCCGACTGAGATTGGGAGTTGAATTAAATGCGAAAATGAAGCCACGAGTGAGGTTGGGGGAAACTGTAATATGAACCGAGTGGCATTAAGATAGACTGCGTTCATTCCTAGTATAGCAGATAAAGCTGTAAGGTTTGTTTTTTTTCTTTTAGTCCTTCTGTGGTGTAGTTGGTAGTGCCTTCGCAGAGTAATTATGTATCCTAAGTTCAAGTATCGGTCTGGGTAAAAATTATTCATGTTTTCACATATGGTAATGTGCTTATTTGATATATATATATATATATATATATATATATATATATATATATATATATATATATATATATATATATATATATATATATATATATATATATATATATATATATATATATATATATATATATATATATATATAGATAGATATATAGATATATAGATATATATATATATATATATATATATATATATATATATATATATATATATATATATATATATATATATATATATATATATATATATATATATAATATATATATATATATATATATATATATATATATATATATATATATATATGTGTGTGTGTGTTTGTGTGTGTGTGTGTGTGTGTGTATTGTGTAAATCATGAAATAATATTGGTTATTAAATGGAGTATTATTTAAGCTCTGATTGATAATTTGCCGGTGCATAATGACTGACCTAATTTGATTGTTTGATAATTACTATGCAAATTACTTCACATATAATTTGCATTTGCCATACATCTAGCTGCTGTATTTTCGTATTATAAAGAAGGTACTACTGAATACATGTGAAGTATAAGACCAATATTACAATTAATTTGTTTTAATACAGTATGATTATACATCCTGTGATTAAGTAGCTATTTTATTGAACAAAATTTATAAAATATAAAAAAATTGTTTACTAAATTATAATATTAATAATAATAATAATAATAATAATAATAATAATAATAATAATAATAATAATAATAATAATTATTATTATTATTATTATTATTATCATTATTATTGTTATTATTATTATTATTATTATTATTATTATTATTATTATTATTATTATTATTATTATTATTATTATTATTATTATTATTATTATTATTATTATTATTATTATTATTATTATTATTATTATTATTATTATTATTATTATGTGAAAGGCGCTCCAGTAAGATTTTGAATGGAAAGTCATTATATTTTGGTTTCATCGCATGATCCAAGCTAAATGTTAGTAAACAACTTGTTCTCGCAATTATACAATAATCCGATTACAATTAGAGAGTGATAAATTTATCGGATTATCGCAAAAATAGCGGATGAATGGAGACTTGCATTTATCCAGATTATGCGTTAAGCCAAAAATCTACTACTACTACTACTACTACTACTTTAGAAGTGTCGTATGTAGAATAGATATGAAAAGATTAGTTATTGACCTGGATTCATATATTCTTAAG
>JAXCGZ010022286.1:0-13337 GCA_037179515.1 Halocaridina rubra | reverse complement strand
GAACACTAGATCAAGTAGTGATGGCTCATCCCCACCCCTGGCCCTTGTAGGTTCCATTACATGTTGGTGTAGGAAATTCCCTTGTACGCAATCTAGGAATCTTGCCCCGAATGAGTGTGTGTGTGTGTGTGTGTGTGTGTAAAAAAGCTTCATGATTTGACAGAATTTGCAGAATTTGTTTGATTAGCATTATGTAAATATGTATGTATGCCTGCTAGAGTGCGTGCACGCATGTATGAATGAATATGTGTACATGTATGTATATAAGCATATTCGAAATAACATATAAGCAAACGTTGCATTATTATTATTATTATTATTATTATTATTATTATTATTATTATTATTATTATTATTATTATTATTATTATTATTATTATTATATTATTATTATTATTATTATTATTAAAAGTGTCTTTGTGCAACCTAATTCGGATGGGGATAAAAAGTGACACAGAATGGCAGACAACAACAATAATATTAAAAACATTATTATTATTATTGTTATTATTATTATTATTATTATTATTATTATTATTATTATTATTATTATTATTATTATTATTATTATTATTATTATTATCATTACTGCAACTTCAAGAAAACGGGGAACCACAATAAATACTCGTCCCCTTTATAACACATAGATTAATACAATAGGTGCAAACACAAGCATACAAGAACAGGTTTTAAGGCTAAAGAGAGCGGATGGAAGCATCACTGAGACGGATGAAGAGATCTGCAAAGAATTGAACAAGGAGTTTCAGTCAGTATTTACAGTAGAAAATACCCCACCCCCTCAGATTGCAGTGATAGAAGCTCAAGGGCCGGTATTAGAGAACATCAACCTTACAGCCACAGAAGTATGCAAAGCGCTGATGGATTTAGATGTTCATAAAGCTACAGGTCCTGACGACATATCCCCTCATGTGCTTAAAAAATGCGCAAACACAATATCAGTGGCACTAAGTATCATATTTAAGGACTCACTGGAGTCGGGGGAGATTCCAAGATGCTGGAAACAACCAAATGTGATACCTATCTTCAAAAAGGGAAGGAGGGATACGGCTCTGAACTATAGACCAGTTTCCTTGACCAGCATACTTTGCAAAGTTATGGAGAAACTACTAAGGAATCATATCTCTCTTCACTTGGAATCCTTCAACTTTTTGTCAGTGAGGCAACATGGCTTCAGAGAAGGTAGATCAACAGTAACAAACTTATTAGAATTTTATGATGAGGTAAGCCAAATCTTACAGGAAAGAGAGGGCTGGGCAGATTGCATATTCCTAGACTTCCAGAAAGCGTTTGACACTGTTCCACATGGGAGACTTATTAGGAAGCTGCAATCAATGGCTAGAATAGGTGGAAATGTTTTGGAATGGATAAAAACTTACTTAGAAGGAAGGGAACAGGGGGTTAGAGTAAGACACTCAGTGTCTGAATGGAGAAGAGTTAGTAGTGGAGTTCCACAGGGTTCAGTTTTAGGGCCACTTTTGTTCCTTGTATATGTAAATGACCTACCAGAGTGTGTAAATTCATTCATGAATATGTTTGCAGATGATGCAAAGATTGTGAAGAAAGTAAAAAACGAGAACAATGGTAGAGAACTTCAGGAGGATCTAAATAATCTGCATGAGTGGTCAGAAAAGTGGCTAATGAAATTCAATACTTCAAAATGTAAGGTAATGAGAATGGGTACAAGTGCAAGAAGGCCCAAGCTTGACTACTCGGTGGCTGGAGTACAACTTCAAGAGACAGAAAATGAGAGAGATCTAGGAGTAAACATACTGGCAGATTTGTCTCCAGAAATACATATAAATGGCATAGTAAGGGCAGCATATGCATTCTTATCAAATGTAAGGGTAGCCTTCAGGCACATGGACGAGGAAATGTTCAGAAATATTTATGTAACCTATGTGAGGCCAAAACTCGAATATGCAGCCCCCTTTTGGAATCCGCACTTGAAAAAGCACATAGCTAAGCTTGAAAAAGTTCAAAGACATGCCACGAAACTGGTGCCAGAAATACGCAATCTCAGTTATGATGAGAGGCTGAGGGAATTAGACTTACCATCACTCGAAGCTAGAAGAGTGAGGGGGGATATGGTGACAGTCTTTAAATTCCTTCATGGTTATGATAGAGTGGATAGGGATCGATATTTTGATATGGCTGGCTCTAGAACTCGAGGTCATAGTTTGAAGCTTCGTAAGAAAAGTTCTTTGCAGGATGTAAGGAAATACTTTTTCAGTGTAAGAGTAGTTGATAATTGGAATTGGCTAAGCGAGGAGGTAGTTAATGCTATCTCAATCCATAGTTTTAAGGACAGGTATGATAAGTATGACTAAGTCTAAAATGGAACCGATGAGGAGACGGGAAGATACGAGCTTTGGGCTCTTTCCCGTAAACACAATTAGGTAATCAATTAGGCAATCTCTGTGGGTGTGTACTTTGGCTCACCCTCTAGCAAGCGGAAGTGCAGGCTTTGTACATCTCTCTTTCTCCCCCTCTCTCATACACGCACACACACCTATTTACAAACGCTGCAATTCTCTTTGTAGGGGGGATGACTGAGTCAGAGCACGTGTCCATATTAGGGATCTAGTTGGGCATTTCCTTCTGGAGCCCCCTACTATGCCTTACACATATATATATATATATATATATATATATATATATATATATATATATATATATATATATATATATATATATATATGTATATATATATATATATATATATATATATATATATATATATATATATATATATATATATATATATATATATATATATATATATATATATATATATATATATATATATATATATATATATATATATATATATATATATATATATATATATATATATATATATATATATATATATATATATATATATATATATATATATATATATATATATATATATATATATATATATATATATATATATATATATATATATATATATATATATATATATATATATATATATATGTGTGTGTGTTTGTGTGTGTGTGTGAGTGGGAGAGTGTGTGTGTGTGTGTGTGTGTGTGTGTGTGTGTGTGTGTGTGTGTGTGTGCGCGTGCACACGTGTGCGTAAAATTACCTAATTGTGCTTAAGGGAAAAGTCCAAGATCCTAACTTCCAATCTCCTGATCGGTTCCATTTTGTACTTAGTGATACTTATCATACTTGTCCTTAAAACTGTGGATTGAGTTAGCAATAACTACCTCCTTGCTTAGCGAATTCCAATTATTAACTACTCTTACACTAAAAAAGTACTTCCTTACATCCTGCAAAGAAGTTTTCTAACGAAGCTTCAAACTATGACCTCTAGTTCTAGTGCCAGCCATATCAAAATATCGATCCCTATCCACTCTTTATAACCATGAAGGACTGTAAAAACCGTCACCATATCCCCCTTCATTCTTCTAGCTTCGAGTGATGGCAAGTTTAATTCCCTCAGCCTCTCCTCACAACTGAGATTGCGCGCGCGTGTGTGTTTGTTATACAGTAAATATAAACACAAACGAACAAACAAGCACCAAAATGTAGTAAACATAAACTGTAAACAACCGGAAGCCCATGCAATCTCCCTTTATTCGACAAAGTAGTGTTAGCAGAGCATTATAAGATCATTACTTTGTAAAATACCTTTCATAAATACTCGCAGCAAGCCTGTGATTATCATATTATCACACTCCCAAAATCATTATTATTATGAAGTGTGTGTATGTGTGTGCGCGAGTATATGTGTGTGTATGTGTGTATGTATATATACGACATGTTTTAGAAGTGAGAGCGGCGTACCAGCTACATTCGAAGTAATGATTTTTGTTTATTCTTAAAGTAGACAAATAAAGGCGGTGAGGTCCTCCCCTGAGAGAGAGAGAGGGCTACATGTTAGTTTTCACCTTTATTTTATAGAGTAGAGGAATTATTGGATTGAGGTCCTCTGCTGCAAATGGGCAGATGTGCTTTTCACTCACGTTATTGAGGGATTACAGTGGTGAGGTTCTTTGCTGAGAGAAAGGAGATATGTTTGTGTTTCACTCATATAGAAGAGGGATTGCAATGGTAAGATCCTCTGCTTAAAGAGATATGAGACAATTTTGGCTTTACACTTATATTTAGGAGGAATTTATGCAGAAAGATTCTCTAAGAAGGGAGAGGAAGACATGTTTGTTTCCATTCCAACTGAAGGAAAATTATAGCGGTGAGGCTTTTTACTAAGAGAGATCATGAAACATATTTCAAGATGAGTGAGAGAAAGAACTGCATTTTGTTTTCATTATTATAGTAGAGGAATATATGTGGTGAGGTCCTATGCACAGAATAAGAGGGGAACCTCAAAGCACCACCAAATCCATCAAAGTTCACAGCATTGAGCAGATGCGGGAAGTCCATAACGGACGTGTCACACATTCATGATCTCTCTCCACCAATCGCAATCTCTTGTGTATTTCTCTCCCCTTCTACATTGACATACCATAGGCACCAAATGCTCTGTTTACTCCATCCATTCATCTCATTCTTAGTATTCCTTTTGACTTTACTCCACTTACTTCAACTCTACCCTCCCTCTGTTAGTCTTTTTTCGACCATTCTTTTCTTATGTCCAAACCATTCAAGCACTCTCTGGTCTAAGTTTTTATATTGTACAAGTGTAAAAAGCCACATGGCATCAAAGATTATCAAACAAAGATATAATAAATTGAACTGAACGTGTCTCCAAGCAGCAAAACGAACTGATCTCCTGTTGTTGCAGTTAACTGCTTGACAGACTGGTACAGCACCGTTACTTGATTTTATTTGTGTTGTTAGGAGGCCTTCCAGCAGAATCGGCGCCTACACCAGAATTAATTGATGAGGCTGGGACAACAACATCCGTAGTCTGTGCGAGAGAGAGAGAGAGAGAGAGAGAGAGAGAGAGAGAGAGAGAGAGAGAGAGAGAGAGAGAGAGAGAGAGAGAGAGAGAGAGAGAGAGAGAGAGAGAAAAAAACATCATAAACGACGAGAACTGAGCCTGTGTGCGTGTACACACACACACACATTAATAATAATAATAATAATAATAATAATAATAATAATAATAATAATAATAATAATAATAATAATAATAACAGTAATAATAATAATAATAATAATAATAATAATAATAATAATAATAATAATAATAATAATAATAATAATAATAATAATAATAATAATAATAATAATAATAATAATAATAATAATAATAATGCCCTGGCTTTGAGTAAAAGAAAATACAGAAGGATCAGTTAATTATGACGCTATTCAATATATTCTCCTCTCAGATTCACATGGTTATTGGAGCGGTCCTTCAGTTTTTCTAAGCCTTGATAAAAGAACTGGCAAAGTTGGGGCTCAAACCATGCCACTGTAGCAGTAGGCACTTCCTAATTGGAGTGAAATTTCGTTCCCTTGAGTTGTTTCTTCAGTTGTGGAAAGAGAAGATAGTCGGACGGGACCAACTCTGGATATTAAGGCAGGTGATCAACCAATTCGAAGCCAAAGTCGTGTATTTTCAATAGAGTTTCATGTACTGCGTGTGCTGGTGCAATGTCCTGCAAACACGAAATACTAAGGCACATCTTTCCACGGCGTTTCTGCTTCAAAGCTTCACGCATTCGTCCAAGAGAATCATGCAATATTTTGTGTTGGTGGTGCGACCCTTTGGCAAGTATTTTATGAGGAGTACTCCGTCTTTGTCCCAGAACACTGAAGCCAGAATCTTTCCAGCTGACATCTGGGTCCGAAACTTCTGGGGAGGCGGTGAACCGCTGCGCTCTCGCTCTATTGATTTCTGCTTGGTCTGGGGATCATAGTGATGAAGTAAAGTTTCATCCATGGTGACTGAAGAAGACATAAACTCAGCCTTCCCCGCTGCAAATTGGTCCAAATTACTAAACCAAGTCGCTACCAACTACACCAAAGAAGGTTAAAAGGAAACAGACCTTATAGCTTATATCTGCTATAGTGAGAATGAACACATTCTATCTGAATGCCACTATGTGGTGTAGTTGGTGGCGCCTTGGCTTAGTAATTATAAGTCCTAGGTTCAAGTCCCGGTCGGGGTAAAAATTATTCATGTTTTAACATATGTAATGTGCTTATTTGGTTATATATATATATATATATATATATATATATATATATATATATATATATATATATATATATATATTTTTTTTTTTTACACTTACAATTTATGATATATGTTAATTGATCTTCATGATATAAAATCATTATATAAAAAGATATCTAAGAGCTAAAATATATGAGCTCCCTCACTCCGATATCAGTAGACAAAAAGATCACCATCACTACACTACTAGCAGAGGAGGTAATGCTAACGCCTGTACCTTTTGTAATATTTTGTCAATAAACTATAGATACCCGACTACTAGAGGGGTAACTGTCTCAAAATTGCCGATGGCATGGTGCAAATACTCACATTTGCATTAATGCTTAAAGGTCACAAATGAAAGGCAGAGGCTTAGGGACAGTGATAGCATAAACATGGCTATATACCTACCATCTCTATCTATCTATCTACCTTGGCTGTTTCCCCCTTTAATTAGGAGGTAGCCGACATCAAAAAGAGAAAATAATAAGAGGAATACTTTGCTCTATGGGCAATGACAAAGGAGCTAGCGACCGTTCAGATGGCACTGCTGGAGTGCCACAGCCCATCCTCCTGGCTCTTCCACAACCTGTGCTGCTTCACAACTGCCAACTCCCCTACTGCCCCTACCACAGGGATACCTCTGTAAGATGCACCCTGTGGTAACAGCAGATGCCCATCAGAGCTGCATCACAATCGCTCGCCACTCATTCCTATTCCTAGCACGCTCACTTGCGTCCCTCACATCCATCCTCCTATCATTCCGGGCTCTCCTTACTCCATCCATCCACCCAAACCTAGGCCTCCCTCTAGCATTACTCCCATCAACTCTCGCACTCATCACCTTTTTCAGCAGCCTTTCATCATCCATCCTTTCCACATGACCAAACCATCTCAGAACATTCATATCTAATCTGGCTGCAATTTCTATCCTCACACCCGTTCTTGCTCTCACCACTTCATTCCTAACCCTATCCAACTGAGATACACCAATCATACTCCTCAGGCATTTCATCTCACACACATTTAGTTTCCCTCTCTCACTTACTTTCATACCCCATAACTCTGATCCATACATCACAGTTGGCACAACCACTTTCTCATACAAAACTTTCTTAACATTCATTTCCAACCCTCTATTCTTCATCAGTCCTTTCAACGCACCCAACACTTTACATCCTTCATTCACTCTGTGACACACATCTGCTTCCACTCCACCATTTGCAGCTATAACCAAGCCTAAATACTTAAACTGATCAATTTCCTCAAGTGTCTCTCCATTCAACATTACATTCAATCCAGCACCATCCCTCATTTCTTGTACACCTCATGACCTTACTCTTTCCCACATTCACTCGCAACTTCCTTCTCTCACACACCATTCCAAATTCTGACACTAACTGACACAGCTTCTCCTCTGAATCTGCCACCACCACAGTATCATCTGCAAACAGCAACTGCTTCAGCTCCAGCTCATTATCATCCCCATCTATCATTCTCAAACCTCGACCACGCACTCGCTCATTCACCTCTCTTACGATTCTATCAATATACAAATTGAAGAGCCACGGTGACATCATACATCCCTGTCTCAGTCCCACACTCACTGGAAACCACTCACTCACTTCATTCCCTACCCTAACACAAGCTCTACTGCCCTCATACAAACTCTTCACTGCATGCAACAGTTTGCCATTAATTCTATATAACCTCAAAACATTCCACATTGCCTCTCTATCAACTCTATCATGCGCTTTCTCCAGATCCAAAAATGCAAAATACGCATCTTTACCCTTTGCTAAGTATTTCTCACATAACTGCCTAACTATAAAAATCTGATCTACACAACCTCTACCTCTCCTAAAACCACTCTGCACTTCCGCGATCACATTTTCTGTCTTATCCCTAATCCTATTAACCAGTATTCTCCCAAACACTTTGCCTACCACACTCAACAAACTTACACCCCTAAAATTACTGCATTCATACACATCTCCCTTACTCTTTGTACTAGGGGCACTATGCAAGCAATCACCCATTCCTCTGGCACCATTGCCAACATAAAGCATATGTTAAACACTCTCACTTACCATTCCAATGCAGTCACACCCCCTTCTTTCAACATTTCCGATCTCACACCATCTATTCCAGGTGCTTTACCTGCTTTTGCTTCATACAATGCCCTTTTCACTTCCTCTCTTGTAATCTCTCTTTCATTTTCATCTCCCATTACTGGCACTTGAACACCCCTCACTGCCACTATAGCTGCCTCTCTATCTTCCTCAACATTCAGCAAGCACTCAAAATATTCTGCCCATCCTTTCCTTGCATCATTCCCTCTTAACATCTGTCCATTCACATCTTTCACTGTCTCTTCCATCCTCGATCCACCATTCCTTACTCTCTTCACTTCTTTCCAAAACTTCTTTTTAGTCCCCTCATTTGACCTACTAAAATCCTGTCCCCACCTAACATTTGCCAACCTCTTCTCTGGCTATACCTTCCGCTTGGTTTCCACATTTTTCTCCCTATATCTTTCATACTTCTCCCTACTGTTAAACTGCAGCCATTCCTCAAAAGCCCTCTTTTTCTCTTCCACCTTCATTTTCACCCCTTCATTCCACCACTCGCTGCCCCTCCTCATGCCACCTCCAACAAACCTCTTTCCACACACAGTACTTGCGTATCCCACAAAACATTCTTTCATCAACCCCCATTCCTCCCCTAACTCCCCTACTTCTCTTTCTTTCACCCTGTCATATGCCACTTTCAACCTGTCCTGATATTCCATGTCTCTTCTCTGGCTTTTTCAACTCTTCTACCCTCACCATTTCCCTTCTACATCCCCCCACTCTTTTGCTACTAGTGCACTTTGCTTCAACCAAAAAATGATCAGACATCCCAGCAGCCACACCCCTAAATGCATGCACATCTTTCACTCTACCAATCATGCTCTTTGCTACCAACACATAATCCATCAATGCTCTTTTTTTCACTCTTCCATTTGCCACTCTCTTCCATGTATACTTGTTTATTAATTTCTTCTTGGAATAAACTATTACCTATCACCAAGTCTTGCTCTACACACATATCTACCAGTCTCTCGCCACTCTCATTCCTACCTGGTACCTCATACTTTCCTACAACACCTTCTACCTCTCCATCACCCACTCTGGCATTCAAGTCACCCAACACACCTACATAGTTCCTTCTACTCAGACCATCCACACACCTAGTTAACTCATTCCAGAATTCATCCCGCCCTTCCTCACTTCTCTCACATCCTGGCCCATACGCACTAACAAAAGCTCAACATTCCCTACCTATTCTAGCCCTCACCCACATTACCCTAGAAGACACTTCTTTCCATTCCACTACATTATTTAACATCCATTCACTCAGCAATAATGCCACACCTTCTCTCGCTCTTCCCCTCTCAACCCCAGAAACCCTACCTGTCACATCACCAAATGTCACTTCTCCTTTTCCTTACATCTTCGTCTCACACATGCCAATACATCCATCCTCCTCCTACCAAACATATATCCAATCTCACATCTTTTGCTTTCTATCGTACTACAACCACGCACATTTAGACACCCCAAAACTAGAGTTTGGGGAGAAGTTGTTCCCCCATCTACTCCTCTTCTTCTTTGACATCTCGCAGAAGGTTAATATAAGGGGGGGATTCCCAGTCCTCTCACCCCGCCCACATTTAGTCGCCTCTTACGACACTCAGGGAATACGTTGGGGCTATTCTTTGATGATGTTGTGCACTTAGTATTATACTAGAGTTCATATATATGAGCGCCATCACTGCTCAGTCGCCAATTAAATTTTGCTGTAGTGGAGACTTCTAGTAATTGGGTGTGGCATCACATCTTGCTGGTAGCGGTTATATCATCGACAGAACTGCCCGGAATATGAAGAAGACAGTTGTTTCCGGTTGTAGGACAGAGTGTTGAAGGTCAAAGCGTCGAAAGAACCTAACCTAACCTAACCTTTCGACAGTTTGACCTTTTGACACTTTGACTTTCGACACTTTGACCTTCTACACTCTCTGCGCACGGTTGTTTCCTAGCTCCTACATAATTTACAAGGTGAGATGTAGACAGGAAATGTAGTCACCGTGGCACAAGCGGCAGCGTCCGCTACTCTGAGGCGTCAGGTCGAGGGTTCGCGCCCCGTCAAGGTCTGAGGTTAGCAAGGGCATGCACTCAGGGTAACGATTACATCTGCCCAAGCAAGTTCTTCTTAAGAAGGCAACCGTCCTAGCCCTTGATAGAAAAGGAGTCCGTGACGTAAAACTGGAACAAAATGTAGATTGGAAGAAATGAAAAAAAAAAAATTTGGTGGGTGAAGAAAATAACTAAACACAAAGCAGACCTCTGGCTTGATATAAACAATTACCTACACATATGAAAACAGACTAACTGACTCTCCTAAAAGATAGAATAATGTTTTTGGACGAGAATAAGGTAATTGACCAACAGTATGTTCCAGGCTTTGATGTCAGTATCGAAAACATATATTGCTCGAGTCTGCAAACCCCCAACATAGGAATATATTGCAAAGCTCCATGCAACGAGAAAATAATAATAATAATACCAGCTAACACACTCTCTCTCTCTCTCTCTCTCTCTCTCTCTCTCTCTCTCTCTCTCTCTCTCTCTCTCTCTCTCTCTCTCTCTCTCTCTCTCTCTCTCTCTCTCTCTCTCTGTGCTGTTATTATTGTTATCATGTTGGACATTCTGATCGCTTATCGTCTTATGTTTCATTCTAGGTAACTTACTTATATTATTTCATTATTTTTGTTATCTGTTATTCTGTATATAGGCTTAAGGCAATTATGATTATTATATTAATGTTGTTATTGTTATCTCTGGGATTCATTCTAAAGTATAAAATGTTAATATTGTGTTATAATTGTTTTTAAGTTTCTTTGTACGTATGAATGTTATCATTTTCCGTATTACTATTATTCTTTTTCTTCACATTTAGCTCAAGACAGAATTTTATTATTATTTGTGTTATTTTCATTTATTGTCTTTCTGTTTAATTCCAGAGAATAACGTTTTTGTTATTATTATTATTATTATTATTATTATTATTATTATTATTATTATTATTATTATTATTATTATTATTATTATTATTAGTAGTAGTAGTAGTAGTAGTAGTGGTAGCAGTATCATTATTATATGTCTCGTTGATTATTGATGCTCTGAGTATTTTTCTTTTCATGCTCGTGGCCTATAGGTATGAAGGCTCTGTCTCGCTCTCTCTCTCTCTCTCTCTCTCTCGCTCTCTGTCTCTCTCAGTCTCTCTCTCTCGCGGTCCAGTGGTCTCGGTCTCTATATATATCTATCTATAGAGAGAGATCTTATATGCCTCTCTATATATTTGGCTATCTAGCGCGCTATCTATCTATCTATCTATCTATCTATCTATCTATCTATCTATCTATCTATCTATCTATCTATCTATCTATCTATCTATCTATCTATCTATCTATCTATATATATATATATATATATATATATATATATATATATATATATATATATATATATATATTAATTACTCGTGTGTATTCACCAACAAAATACTGAATCGTGGTGTAGCAGTTAATGAAATAATTAAGCAAATAATTAAAGTCTGAAAAATCAATACGTATGTACGTTTTATTTCCCTTCCGAATTTCAATTTATATTTCGTTCCAATTTCATTTACAACATGTGACCGGAGACGCTGAATACTGACATAACACTTAATAAGAACCAAGGTAACGCATTCTCTCTCTCTCTCTCTCTCTCTCTCTCTCTCTCTCTCTCTCTCTCTCTGTAAGTCTCTCGTACATCTCTCTCTCTCTCTCTCTCTCTATCTATATATGTATGTACATATATATCTATATATAGCTATATATATCTATATATATGTGTGTGTGTGTGTGTGTGTGTGTGTGTGTGTGTGTGTGTGTGTGTGTGTGTGTGTGTGTGTGTGTGTGTGTGTGTGTGTGTGTGTGACTACCTACTTGTGATTACCTACTTGTGTTTACGGGAAAGAGCCCAAAGCTCGTATCTTCCCGTCTCCTCATCGGTTCCATTTTATACTTAGTGATACTTATCATACCTGTCCTTAAAACTGTGGATTGAGATAGCATTAACTACCTCCTCGCTTAGCCAATTCCAATTATCAACTACTCTTACACTGAAAAAGTATTTCCTTACATCCTGCAAAGAAGTTTTCTTACGAAGCTTCAAACTATGACCTCTAGTTCTAGAGCCAGCCATATCAAAATATCGATCCCTATCCACTCTATCATAACCATGAAGGAATTTAAAGACTGTCACCATATCCCCCCTCACTCTTCTAGCTTCGAGTGATGGTAAGTCTAATTCCCTCAGCCTCTCATCATAACTGAGATTGTGTATTTCTGGCACCAGTTTCGTGGCATGTCTTTGAACTTTTTCAAGCTTAGCTATGTGCTTTTTCAAGTGCGGATTCCAAAAGGGGGCTGCATATTCGAGTTTTGGCCTCACATAGGTTACATAAATATTTCTGAACATTTCCTTGTCCATGTGCCTGAAGGCTACCCTTACATTTGATAAGAATGCATATGCTGCCCTTACTATGCCATTTATATGTATTTATGGAGACAAATCTGCCAGTATGTTTACTCCTAGATCTCTCTCATTTTCTGTCTCTTGAAGTTGTACTCCAGCCACCGAGTAGTCAAGCTTGGGCCTTCTTGCACTTGTACCCATTCTCATTACCTTACATTTTGAAGTATTGAATTTCATTAGCCACTTTTCTGACCACTCATGCAGATTATTTAGATCCTCCTGAAGTTCTCTACCATTGTTCTCGTTTTTTACTTTCTTCACAATCTTTGCATCATCTGCAAACATATTCATGAATGAATTTACAGACTCTGGTAGGTCATTTACATATACAAGGAACAAAAGTGGCCCTAAAACTGAACCCTGTGGAACTCCACTACTAACTCTTCTCCATTCAGACACTGAGTGTCTTACTCTAACCCTCTGTTCCCTTCCTTCTAAGTAAGTTTTTATCCATTCCAAAACATTTCCACCTATTCTAGCCATTAATTGCAGCTTCCTAATAAGTCTCCCATGTGGAACAGTGTCAAACGCTTTCTGGAAGTCTAGGAATATGC
>JAXCGZ010022285.1:0-13354 GCA_037179515.1 Halocaridina rubra | reverse complement strand
TTTTTTATGACTGTGACACCAGGACGGGCAAAAAAAAAATAATAATAAATATACCCTCACAGGGCCTGGGCACTAAGAAAACATAGAGAAAAAAGATATGGAAAGTACTGCGACTTGTCATATGTGAAGGCTAATAAGACATGTGTAACGAATATCCAAGAATATTCAGTGATGATGTAGGCATTGGCGATGAGCTGCAAAGGAGTCACAATGTCTAAATATCTGCAATTACTATCATCTCTCTCTCTCTCTCTCTCTCTCTCTCTCTCTCTCTCTCTCTCTCTCTCTCTCTCTCTCTCTCTCTCTCTCTCTCTCTCTCTCTCTCTCTCTCTCTCTCTCTGTACGCTTAAGATTGTAGGTTACATAAAAAAATTCTACTGTTTTTAAACAAACTCAAAATTACAGACTAGAAAAATTACTATATAATTGTAACATTATCTACAAAAAAAATGTGTTTACTGCAATACATCTTAAAGGGCAAACTAAATACATAGCATTGACATAAATAAATACAATAATATAAGGCAAAGCTAAAAATATAAGAAAAAATCAAAATTGCATAATAAAACATGTCACCATAACTATACAAAAATATATATGGAAAAGTGTAATGGATTTCAGTTGTCTCCTTATACAGTGATATATTAATGGACCTCATGGAGAACTGGTACTTAACATTACACAAACACTTTGGGAAAAAAAAAACTAAGAATTTAGACCCATAAAGATTTCGGTGCCAAGTCTTCATGAGCTCCATTTTTATGAGGCCCATCAACCATTTCATGTTTAGAAAGAATAATGGCAAACTCGAACAGAGGATGATAAACCTTTGATAATTCAAAAGTTATTTCAGCTCAATAAGAACTTGGTGAACAAACTGCTACTCAATATTCCCTTTCTTTTATCAGCTTTCCAATTCTCTCCAACTTTACAATAATAATAATAATGACAGGATCACAACCAACTACACTCCAAGGAGTGCATAGTGCCAAACGATCGAAAACATAAATCACAGAGAAACAGAGAGGAGAGTGTTGCGATTTGTCAAATGTGAAGGGATAATAGGAAATGTATAGCAAATACGCCAAAATACTCGATGTAGATGTAGGCATAGGAAGAGATCCGTAACTGGAAAAGACTTAATAACTTCAAGCAGTTCTGGCCAGTCCTATGCAAGTTCAAAAAAAACTTTCAGTTTCTCTGAAGACGTCGAGGTACATGAAAAAGATTGTTTCATAAATAGCTTCACGAAAACATGAGGTAAATGGGTTTGGTTGTCCTTTCAATTGGAATACGACAAATATTTCTGTAAAACGGGATGCCATACAACTGAATGATGAACTCATAATGGGAAATTACGGTCATATTAAGCTTATCTCTAAGGACACACCTCCAATAAAGAAAAGCTTTCAAGAACTGAATCTTCTGTATCAAGGATATATTTTCTCTATATGAAAATGAAGAATATAAAGAAAATATCTATAAAAGAAAATCAACAATGTATTCAACAGCTTCGTCAAATGAAACACCCTGAAAATATATCTTCAACATTGAATATGTTGTGGAATTTTTATGCCATTCATTCTCCAGTTCCTATAAAGCTCTTCAGTGAACATGTATTTCCTTCTACTTGAAGGAAGCAAAAGAAACCATATGGGGGGTTAATCATAATATAAAAAAAAAACAGGAACAGCAAAGAAAGAATACTCCTTGTGTGTTTGTGTGTTTTGTGGCCGAGTAGAAAGTAATATATTAATCTACTACGCCAAAGAATGCATAAATATGTATGATTTCAGACAACTTGGTGTTTTATTTTGAACTTTGCAAATGATTATGTGAAGCCGACTATATGTATACTATATCAAGTATATATGCAGCACTAAAATGTAAATATATTACATTACAGTGTTTTGTGATTGTTCTAAGAGTGTCTTAATTTCTGAACGAACAAATGAGCTACCCTATAATAAAAGTATTGTAATTGTACTTGGCCACAGCATTATTTATTCTAAAGTTAACTAATCAATGCCGTGTTACCGTACATGCCACGCTTATGAGTGAGACTATCATAATGCCCTATTATGCAAGAAGAGTGTGAGCTTGTTTTAGATAAAAACATAAAGAATATTTCATCAGCAGTTCTTCCCTCGCTTCCACAGAGATGCTATTTCTTACTGGCCTCCTGAAGGGTAGGAGTTGTTATTACTGGGTAGTTCAATCTGACTGCAAGATGCTATAAGCTAAAATATCCTCGGCATACAAGGACTGCAAAAAGCCGTTTATGGGAGGCGGGTAAGTTAAGAGTACACACACCCATTTACTCTTTTATTATTCAAGTGCTGACACATCAACTATCTTCAACAAAAGTGCTACTTATCTCTTACCTTATATTCCAAGTCATTCATCAACAATGTACATTCACCCATTTACTTGGGTAAAGTTTGAGACTAACAGAACCAAACCCAGTCCCTTCACTCCGTGCCATTCAGGCAACATTTTTGGCAAGCACGGTAGCTGGGAAGAGGTAACTTTGTCCCCCGCCTCAAGGGGGGAAATATATATATATATATATATATATATATATATATATATATATATATATATATATATATATAGAGAGAGAGAGAGAGAGAGAGAGAGAGAGAGAGAGAGAGAGAGAGAGAGAGAGAGAGAGAGAGAGAGAGAGAGAGAGAGAGTGTGTGTGTGTGTGTGTGTGTGTGTGTGTGTGTGTGTGTGTGTGTGTGTGTGTGTGTGTGTGTGTGTGTGTGTGTGTGTGTGATTACCTAATTGTGATTACCTAATTGTGTTTACGGGAAAGAGCCCAAAGCTCGTATCTTCCCGTCTCCTGATCGGTTCCATTTTTAGACTTAGTGATACTTATCATACCTGTCCTTAAAACTATGGATTGAGGTAGCATTAACTACCTCCTCGCTTAGCGAATTCCAATTATCAACTACTCTTACACTGAAAAAGTATTTCCTTACATCCTGCAAACAAGTTTTCTTCCGAAGCTTCAAACTATGACCTCTAGTTCTAGAGCCAGCCATATCGAAATATCGATCCCTATCCACTCTATCATAACCATGAAGGAATTTAAAGACTGTCACCATATCCCCCCTTACTCTTCTAGCTTCGAGTGATGGCAAGTCTAATTCCCTCAGCCTCTCATCATAACCGAGATTGCGTATTTCTGGCACCAGTTTCGTGGCATGTCTTTGAACTTTTTCAAGCTTAGCTATGTGCTTTTTCAAGTGCGGATTCCAAAAGGGGGCTGCATATTCGAGTTTTGGCCTCACATAGGTTACATAAATATTTCTGAACATTTCCTTGTCCATGTGCCTGAAGGCTACCCTTACATTTGATAAGAATGCATATGCTGCCCTTACTACGCCATTTATATGTATTTCTGGAGACAAATCTGCCAGTATGTTTACTCCTAGATCTCTCTCATTTTCTGTCTCCTGAAGCTGTACTCCAGCCACCGAGTAGTCAAGCTTGGGCCTTCTTGCACTTGTACCCATTCTCATTACCTTACATTTTGAGGTATTGAATTTCATTAGCCACTTTTCTGACCACTCATGCAGATTATTTAGATCCTCCTGAAGTTCTCTACCATTGTTCTCGTTTTTTACTTTCTTCACAATCTTTGCATCATCTGCAAACATATTCATGAATGAATTTACAGACTCTGGTAGGTCATTTACATATACAAGGAACAAAAGTGGCCCTAAAACTGAACCCTGTGGAACTCCACTACTAACTCTTCTCCATTCAGACACTGAGTGTCT
Organism: Halocaridina rubra; assembly: GCA_037179515.1. Taxonomy (NCBI): domain Eukaryota; kingdom Metazoa; phylum Arthropoda; class Malacostraca; order Decapoda; family Atyidae; genus Halocaridina; species Halocaridina rubra. The sequence goes on along the minus strand of JAXCGZ010022285.1, from coordinate 9,566 downwards.
TACTCTAACCCTCTGTTCCCTTCCTTCTAAGTAAGTTTTTATCCATTCCAAGACATTTCCACCTATTCTAGCCATTGATTGCAGCTTCCTAATAAGTCTCCCATGTGGAACAGTGTCAAACGCTTTCTGGAAGTCTAGGAATATGCAATCTGCCCAACCCTCTCTTTCCTGTAAGATTTGGCTTACCTCATCATAAAATTCTAATAAGTTTGTTACTGTTGATCTTCCTTCTCTGAAGCCATGTTGCCTCACTGACAAAAAGTTGAAGGATTCCAAGTGAAGAGAGATATGTTTCCTTAGTAGTTTCTCCATAAGTTTGCAAACTATGCTGGTCAAGGAAACTGGTCTATAGTTCAGAGCCGTATCCCTCCTTCCCTTTTTGAAGATAGGTATCACATTTGCTTGTTTCCAGCATCTTGGAATCTCGCCCGACTCCAATGACTCCTTAAATATGATACTTAGTGCCACTGATATTGTGCTTGCGCATTTTTTAAGCACATGAGGGGATATGTCATCAGGACCTGTAGCTTTATGAACATCTAAATCCATCAGCGCCTTGCATACCTCTGTGGCTGTAAGGTTGATGTTCTCTGATACCGGCCCTTGAGCTTCTATCACTGCAATCTGAGGGGGTGGGGTATTTTCTACTGTAAATACTGACTGAAACTCCTTGTTCAATTCTTTGCAGATCTCTTCGTCCGTCTCAGTGATGCTTCCATCCGCTCTCTTTAGCCTTAAAACCTGTTCTTTTACCTTCAGTTTTCCTCTGATAAAGCTGTGGAAAAGCTTGGGATTTTCTTTAGCCTTCCTGGTGATGTCCCTCTCATAATCTTTCTCTGCCTCTCTCCTTTTACTTAGGTAGTCATTTCTTGCTCTTTTGTAGGTTTGCCAGGCATTTATGTTTTTTCTCCTCCTATACCTTTTCCAGCATTTGTCTCTCCACTCCTTAGCTCTTTTACACCCATTATCGAACCATTTCTCTCTGGCATGAATTACACCTACTTTGGTGACAGGTATGCAGCAATCTACTATCTTCCCATATTTCTCACAAAAGATGTCATACATTTCTTGTACAGATTTGTTGTAAAATAAGGTTCTCCAGTCAATAACTGCAAAAAGCTCATTCATTTTGATGTAATCTCCTTTCTGATAGTTCCTCCTCATGTCCTCAGTGCCTCTACTCTCAGGAAGAATGTCTTCAATGATATACTCCATCAACAACACACAGTGGTCACTCTTTCCAATTGGTGGTTCATACTCAATATTTTCAATATCCAACACATTATCTGTGAACACCAGATCAAGTAGTGATGGCTCATCCCCACCCCTGGCTCTTGTTGGTTCCATTACATGTTGGTGTAGGAAATTCCCTTGTACGCAATCTAGGAATCTTGCCCCAAAGGAGTCCTCACCACTGTGTGGGTCAAGATTTATCCAATCTATCTCTTTATGATTAAAGTCTCCCATAATCAAAATCCTACATTTTTTCTCCCGCGCCATGTTAACAACTGAGTTTATGACTTCAATCGTACCTATATGACTTTCCTCATAAATTTCAAGCCTATTTTGGTTCCTTGGTGGGTTGTATACAACAGTTATTATAATGCTCTCTGACCCAGTATTTATGCGAGCAACAAGAAATTCCCTGAACTCACTTTCTATAGCCAAGTTTATCTCTTCAGCTTGAATCCTCTCACTTATGAGCAGTGCTATCCCTCCACCAGTCCTCTCAGATCTTTCGACCCTTAGTATTCTGAAGCCCTTAGGAAAAACTGTGACACTGTTTATGTCCTCACTCAACTTAGTCTCTGTAATTGCTACTATATCTGCCTTACTGTTGTGAATCCTATCTTTTAATTCTACTGCCTTACCAGCTAATCCATCAGCATTTGTGTATAACAATCTTAATGAGGCCCCATCCCCTGATCTTCTGTCATTATCTTCTTTATCTCCCCTTTGTCTGGAATTATTCCGTAACGAAAATTTTTCTTCTCTTCCTCATTTCTTTCATCATTTAACCTTCTTGCCTCTTGCAACAAGTTTTTGATCTTTCCCATGTGTGTGTGTGTGTGTGTGTGTGTGTGTGTCTGGGAGGTTGATAATGTCAACTCCTCACTTGGATAGATTTCACCCATTTCATTATATAAAAGAAAAGGGTAGAAGTGGTTTTCGTCATGTCCTAGCTTCTACTGAGACAATAGCAACAATGAGTACACAACTGGAGATCGCTGGTCATTTCTCGAACAAAATATGGCATGAGTTCTAGCGCTAAAATGTTAAGTAAGTCCGTACTAAATACTTGCACTTTAAACACACACACACACACACACACACACGAAATGACCTATGCATTGTTAATGGTTAAGGTGGTGCTGCGTGTAGGAGGAGGTGCACAACTCGGACGCCATTGCTTTGGCAGCTTTAACTGAACTGAACACCTTGTAACATTCGCTTCTCTACGAGAACTTTCTGAAAAACTAATATAAATCTGAAAACGGGAGAACAAACCTCAATAGTATATAAATATTTTAAGTCAATTCTTAAAAAAATACACTCACTTAGGAGCTGTCTTATTAGAGACTAACGTTGCCACTCTGCCTTTCCAAAGGCTGCTACCTTCTCAGAGTAAGAGCATAACCTCACACACAAATGGTCTTACTCTGATGATCAAAGTGACAATAAGGGACGGTTCATAGTCAAACACTCATCATTAATTCTAAATGCACAAAAAAGAAAAAAAATCTTCTTATGGGCAGTTCCAGATAAAAACAAAAAAAAAGCCTACGCTTTTTATTTGCTGGAGGACCAATCCATAACAAAGCCTCTCTCTCCATTAATACCAAAATCAACGGTGTACCTTTCCCATATGCATACATTACTATCATTCTTATATCTATTCATATATTTACTTACTTATGAGGGAGGGAGGCAAGAATACTCCCTCTGCGTTTCCTGTGGGTCGTAAAAGTCAATCAAATAGTGTGGAGGGAGGGGAGGGGACTCCTTTCCACTGTATTTTCATTCCGCAAAAAAACCAAGGTATTTTATTTTGACTCAGCTATTTCCTCTAATAAGGGGAAATATATATATGGCTCTTGTACATAGATAGATATATAGAGATAGATTATTATTATTATTATCATTATTATTATTATTATTATTATTATTATTATTATTATTAATATTATTATTATTATTATTATTCGAGTGACACTTTTACCAAGCAATTTATGTGACAAGTTATACAGTCAAGTACAGAGTAAGTCATGTGACAGTAGCACCTATTTCATTCATTACACAATTATTCATGCACTCCGAATTTCCTTAAAAAATATAAACAAGCTAATGGTAGAAACTGGCTTCATGACGTAAGGTACTGAAGGGGCAATAGGTAATCACACTCACTTCCTATCAAATTTGCACACTAAATAATCGTTACGAGTTCTGACAATGTATTACAAAGATATTGGGTATTTTACAAAGATACTGAGCACAAGTACTGTGAGCAGACAATCAATAGCGCTATAGTAGTAGTAGTAGTAGTGGTAATAATAATAATAATAATAATAATAATAATAATAATAATAATAATAATAATAATAATAATAATACAAAAAGGGGTTACATGATAGTTTCTAGTTTTAAGAGAGATCATTACATTTTGTATGGCAGAATTATCCGTATCTCACAGGACAAGAGAAAACTGTTCAAGTCATCGTGATAATCTGTGCAGATATCCTTCGGCCCGAATTTTTTGACAGAAGAGGGTTACAATAAACAAATCACTTACGCATACTCCCATGTCAATTTCAAAAACATTTGAGGTGTTAGAAGGATAGTGATAAAGTCGCTGTTTATAAGTTCAACTCTCCTTTGGACTAATAATGCCTTACACATGGTACTACAATAAAAAAAATATTTATGTTAATATCTCAAACCTATTTAGGCCCTTTGTAGGGTTTCTAAGGGAATAAAAAAAAAATAACAAATGAGGCCGCTATAATGAAGAGAGGAGAGAAGGCCCTTCCTCATAAAAGTAGCCATCAAATATATAGAAACAGGAGGTCATCAGAAAAACGACAACAAAATAATACAATGTGATTTTTTGTGTCAAAGGGAAATACAGTATACGTAGTCATTTGTTTATCTATATATTAAAGAGGCATTATTTGCCCTTGTAGATGCTCAAATTTGTAAAGATATTATATCCTTCAGTAACAAACACTACACATCTATTGGTGAACTCAATGTGGATGCCGAGATGACAAGAGCTGCCATACAAGGAACTTGAATACACTTAATTCTGACGAAGAGAGGGCGTACAACCACTCTGGGAGGTCTAATTTGGGATTTCCTGGTTGGAGCCCAGTCGCTATAGCAATTGAGCTAACAAAAGTTGGCAATAATGCAAATGGTCCTTAGCCAAAACCTCTCCAAAAACTTTTGTAACTCAAGCTTTCCCACTCTCATTCGTTCTGATGGCTCTATAGCTTGCTCTCCCACTGACAAAGCCACTCTCTTGGGCTCTCATTTTTCTGCCAACTCTTCTATAAACTATTCCAGCACACCTGTTCCTCAATCTTTACCCCTCTCTAACCCTATACCCTCCCTTATCCTTTCTTCACACAATGTTCATAAGGTTCTTTGTTTGCTAAATACAAACAAGGCATTTGGAATCGATGGTAACCCTGCATGGCGCCTTAAGGAGGTTGCTGATGAACTGGCTCCAGTGTTTTCCTGTCTTTTTTGCCTCATTTTGTCAATCAGAATCAATCCTTCATCTTGGAAGCATGCTCTAGTTCAACCTGTTCCTAAGAAGGGTGACCACTCTATTCCTTCAAAATACCGACCTATTGCCCTAACCTTCTCCATTGCTAAAGTTTTCAAAACTTTGCTCAATTCTCACTTACTGAAATGCCTTGGATCTAACTCACTTACCTCCGAACACCAGTGCGGTTTCCACAAGGCAAGATCCATTGGTGACCTCCTGTCCTATCTTTCTCAGGTATGGTCATCTTCTCTGAGGAACTTTGGGGAATCCTTTGTCGTCGTCCTTGATATTTCTAAGGCTTTTGACAGAGTCTGGCACAAGGCTCTGTTGGCCAAACTCCCTGCCTATGGCTTTATAACTTCTTTCTGTACTCTAATTTCCAGTTTTCCTTCTGACCGTTTTATATCTATAGTTGTTGATGGTGCGACATCTAGCCCTTATTCTGTTACCAGTGGTGTTCCATAGGGCTCTGTTCTTTCACCTACTCTCTTCCTTCTCTTCATCAATGATCTTCTACAATCCCCATCTTCCTCTCTTCTTCATGCCCTTGCTGATGATTCTACCCTTCACTTTTCCTCTGCCTTTTCTTCACAACCTTCATCTCCTACTCGCAATCAGTCTCATATCACACTTTTTTTCTACTCTCAACTCCGATTTGCAGAGGGTATCTGAATGGGGCACTCAAAATTTAGTTAAATTCAATGCCTCCAAGACACAGTTTCTGGCTATCTATTTATCTTCTTCTCCTCCTGATAATCCTATTTGTCTTCGAAACAACGAAATTTACCCCCTTAATTCTATCAACAAATTAGGAATCCATATAGCCTCTAACTTGTCTTGGAGGAATCACATAACCCAAATTTCTAATCCTTCATGCAAAAAATAGGGGGTTTTCTTTTGTTTCCATCATTACTTTTCCTCTTTACAGCTACATAATATTTATAAAGGTCTTATCCATCCCTGCTTAGAATACTGCTCACACATCTGGAGTGCTTCTTCTTATACTTATCTCCTCGATAGTGTTGAATCTAAGGCAGTCAGACTCATTAATGATCCTTCTCTTTCTTCTGATCTTGATTCTCTTTCTCTTCACCGCAAGGTATCTTACCTTTCTCTTTTCTGTCGCTACTACTTCCATCGCTGCTCTGATGAGTTGGCGAGTTGCATCCCTCCTCCACTGCCGAAGGCGCGTAACACTTGCCAAGCGGCCTCATCTCACAGGTACTGTGTGGAGATTTGTAGCTCGCGGATTGGTCAGTGCAGCGACTGCTTTTTCCCATCTACCTCCAAACTCTGGAACTCTTTTCCTCCTTCTGTCTTTCCTGATTCTTATGACCTATCATCCTTCAAAAAGCGGATCTATCGTCATTTCAGTGCCTAGTCCTCCATATCTCAGGGTCCTCTGTACTTTCACTGATTTTTCTGTCTGTCGTTTTCCTTTGTGTGATGTGACCTCATCTCTGCCTTGTCCTTAACCTTTTTCTTTTCCTTCATCTTGGTGTTTTCTTGTGCCAGGGCCTTTATTACATGGTAAGAGTTAACAATAGTACATGTGAACGCTCAGTCCCTTTCTTGCTCATTTTGAGGAAATAATAATGCTAACAAAAGACTACAACATAGACATCCTCTGTGTAAGTGAAACTTGGCTTCCTCCTACAACTGAAAATAAATATGTGAATATCTCAGAGTTTAAAATATTTTGCAATAACCATGGCCGAGGGGGTGGGGTCTGTAGTTATGTTAGAAATTATCTTAGTGCATCAGAAATAACCACAGGTCTAGAATAAACTGAAGAGCTCGAAGATTTATGGATCACTGTGCAGTATCAGAAACTTCCATCTTTCATTGTAGGGTGTGTTTACCGTCACCCTAAAGCACCTTCCAGTTCATTCAGTCATCTGCTAGAAACATTCAGAAATATCTGTGTGCCATAACCCCGTATACATACTTGGTGACTTTAATGAGGACTTGCTCTCAGCAGATAAAATGAAAAGGGTGATCAACACTGAAGTTAACACAAATAGTGACAAAACCCACATGCATAACCCCTAATTCTAGGACTCTAATAGATCTGATAATAACAAATAAAGTGGAAAGTATACCCTATTGGGACGTAGTTCCCAGCCCAATTGCAGATCACGAGCTCAACATTGCTATGCTATACATAAACAAGCCCAAAAGGAAGCCTCTCCTCAAGACATTCCGGTGTCTAAAAAATTACTCCCCTGATATCTTTTGTGAAGCATTAATCATAAACACAAATGTACTTAATAGAATTATAAACACAGATAACGTCGATTTGCAGGTTGAGCTTCTAACAAAAGTCTTCCGTGAATGCTTAGATACTTGTGCACCCATTGTAACAAGAAAAATAACCTGCCCCTCAGCCCCCTGGCTAACTAATGACATCAAAGAGGCAATGCAAATCAGAAATCAAATACAAAAAGAGCTAAAGATTAATAGATATGATATGACTCTCCGAGAACATTATAAAGCAGAAAAGAAACGGGTCAGATATCTCATTAAGGTAAGCAAAAAAGACTTTTACAAAAGAATAATTTAATGACTCTAGACATGATACAGCAGCAACATGGAAAGTGATAAGAAGCATGATACCATATGAAAAGACTACCTCAGAAAGTTATCAAAATATTACGGAGTTGAAATACAAAGCGGAAAACTTTAATAACTATTTTGCTAACACTGGCAAAAATACATATGAGAAAACACAAGAAAACATCAACTCAGTGAATATGAGTAAGTACTTAAATGTCAATTCTTCCAATGTAAACACAAGAGAGTACTTATAGATAAATCCTATCAATTGTGCTACCCTAATTCTTACCATACAGAGCCTAAGAAACTCTGGCTCTTATGGTCCAAATGGTATACCATTTCAATTCATCAAAGATGCTCTACCCATGATTGTATCTTATACTCTAACTATTATGAACACTTCCATTGTTACTAAAAAGATTCCTGACTCTTGGAAAAAATCACATGTAATACCTCAGCATAAAAAGGGGGACAGAGAAGATGTGACAAACTATCGTCCCATTTCCCTGCTACCCATGTTCTCCAAAATATTAGAAAAAATTATTGCATGCCAACTTATGTCATATTTAGAGTCAAATAGACTATTAGCTATTAACCAACATGGTTTCAGACCAAAACTGTCTACGGAAACTGCACTGCTCAAAGTTACGAATAGTTTCTATAATAATATAGAAATGAAAAAAATATCTCTGCTTGTATTATCAGACTTATCAAAAGCCTTTGACAGTGTAAACCATGAAATTCTTATAATTAAACGTACTAACCTAAATATTGATCTGAACTGGTGTAAAGAGTATCTATCTAATTGCAAACAGTCTATACGTCTCAACAGCATTATATCTATAACAAAAAATTTATCATTTAGTGTTCCACATGGATCAGGACTTGGTCCTATCCTCTTCTCGTACAATATGCAGATGACACTCAACTACTCCTTAGCGGTGATATTGATAATCTCCAAGAGCTAACCTTAAGAGCAGAAAAAACACTGTCAAAAATTAAAACGAAAGTAAAACACAATGCATGTTTATTGGTTCAATGTTCCATATAGCACAAATTCCAAAAAACCAACAATTAATTTTTGCAGCAATATTATTACACCTAGCAAAACAGCCAAAAACCTAGGAATTCACTTTGATAACTACATGTTGTTTGATCCCACATAGATAAAGTATGCAAAAAGGTTACAGGAACATTAACGTACTTATCATGTATAAAAGACAATTTTGAGACTACCACTCGAATAACCGTTGTTGAATCTCTAGCCCTAAGTCACATTAATTACGGCACAACTGCTTAGGGAACTACCACTAAGACTCAGATAAACAGAATACAGAAGCTTATTAATTTTGCAGCTCGAGTTGCCCTGGGAGGAAAAAGAAAATATTACCACCTCACACCAGCTCTCATTAAACTTAGGTGGCTGTGGGCAGAAAACAAGGTCGCTTATGCTATTTATGCTTTTGTATAAAAAATTTTGGACCATCATTATCCTAGCTGGCTATTTGATATAAAAACAGTCAGGGATATAAGGGAAACCAACACAAGACAAAGCAGTGAAATCTTTATTCAAAGAACAAACACAGAAGCAGGTTCAAAGATGATCACTATTAAAGGGCCAACACTTTGGAACAATATTCCAGAGCATCTTAAAAATGCATCCTCCTTCACAGCTTTCAAAGGCAAACTATATAGTTTTCTTTTGGACAAATAGTTGCTGCTCACACATAAACTAAACATAATGATTTCATGCAATTTCCCTTAACACTAACCTCTCTATATGTAAACTGATATCGACTTCTCTGTTCTCTAAGTCATTGTAAGGAGAACAGATATGGTGATGATGCCGATAAAAACGATACTGTATCGAGTGTTATTATTACTACTGTATTATTAACATTATTGTTAACATTTTTATTACAGCATTATTCTTTTCTGGGAAAGCTACATTTATTCTAACTGCATGTATTATTCTCTTACTTATTAGTTCATTTACATGTCTACTTATAAGTTACTTTCACTTTCAGAAGAATAACCATTGTACAAAAAAGGATATACATGTTTGTTAGTTTGTTTGTTATTGATTAGGGCAGTTTTTGCCCGTCCCGGTGTCACACTCATATAAAAAAAACATAAATATATCAATTCATAAATAGAATTGATCTTCAATCACTTGAATAGAATATGATTTACTATCTACAGTTCAGCGGATTAAAGTGAAGCTTTTTTACCAAAGGTA
>JAXCGZ010022284.1:0-13393 GCA_037179515.1 Halocaridina rubra | reverse complement strand
ATTATATATATATATATATATATATATATATATATATATATATATATATATATATATATATATATATATATATATATATATATATATATATATATATATATATATATATATATATATATATATATATATATATATATATATATATATATATATATATATATATATATATATATATATATATATATATATTATATATATATATATATATATATATATATATATATATATATATATATATATATATATATATATATATATATATATATATATATATATATATATATATATATATATATATATATATATATATATATATACACAGTGATCCCCCCCTTATTGCGGTAGTTCGGTTCCAGGACCCGGCGCGAGACAGGAAAACCGCGAAGTAGGATCAGCCAATATGTACATAGATATTTTAATTCATTTTTACGTTTACACTGTATAAACTCTCCCTGTACTGTTAACAAACCACCCTTTACTTCATAAATAACAGCATGCAATGTAAATTGATATGAAAGTGATAGATAAAATTACGGTGAATGAAGTGGTAATTACATGAGATACTCATGTACATAGGTATTTTACAATTATTTTTGCCAAAAAAAGAACCGTGGTACAGTGAAAACGCGAACCAAGAAATGCGATCCAGCGGGGGATCACTGTGTATATATATATATATATATATATATATATATATATATATATATATATATATATATATATATATATATATATATATATATATATATATATATATATATATATATATATATATATTATATATATATATATATATATATATATATATATATATATATATATATATATATATATATATATATATATATATATATATATATATATATATATATATATATATAAAATGATGATGATGATCTTTTCTAATTGTAATCCTCTTTGTACTCGTGGAAGAAGTTAAAAAAAAAAAAAGGGATTTTTTTTTTTTTTTTTTTTTTTTAAGGTGTTCCTACTTCGCGGAAATTCACCTATCGCGGCCGGTCCCGGAACCGAACCCCCGCGATAAATGAGGGATTACTGTGTATATATATATATATATATATATATATATATATATATATATATATATATATATATATATATACATATATATATATATATATATATATATATATATATATATATATATATATATATATATATATATATATATATATATATATATATATATATATATATATATATATATATATATATATATATATATATATATATATATATATATATATATATATATATATATATATATATATATATATATATATATATCTAGTTCTTGGAATAACGCGAAGATAGGTTCTCAAAGTGAAGGGTAATGTGAAAATCGTGTAATGCAACGAGTCATTTTCCATAAGAAACAATAATAATGGGCATAGATACGTTTCATAACCGTACATAGACACACTATGCCATACATATAAGATAAGTAAAACATATTTTATAAGTACATAACAAAGCAGAAAGACCTGTAGTTATTTATATTAACATGCAAATAGTGTAGAGTAAAAGAGATACACATATTTACTGTACAGTAAACAAATTAATGCACTCTATTATGCGGTGGGCAACAGGCATACACTGGGACGCGCATGGTGGTGGTGAGCACATAAATCAAGAGGTAGAAGAGGAGGAGGAGGCGGGAGAACGAACCTCTATCTGGATATGTTTTTGTTCTTGCATGCTTTTTCCCTGACGATATTATATAGCAAGTTTGTTTGCTGTTTGTTCTTAATACTTTTTTCCATTCTCTCCATAATATCCGATTGCATTAAGCGGTAGAAGAGGAGGAGGAAGTGGGAGAACGAACCTCTATCTGCAATCGTCTTTCTGCCTCTTGCACACTATTTCCCTGACGATATTATATGGCAAGTTTGATTGCTGTTTGTTCTTAATGTTTTTTTTCCATTCTCTCCATAATATCCAATCACATTAAGAGGTAGAAGAGGGAGGATGCGGGAGAATGAACCTCTATCTGCAAACGTATTGCCGCCTCCGTATCAACTGATGCACTCTTGCATGCTATTTCCCTGACGATATTATATGGCAAGTTTGTTTGTTGTTTGTTCTTAATGCTCATCCATGTACTGTACTTAGCATTTTTCCATTCTCTCCATAATATCCGATCGCATTAAGCGGTAGAAGAGGAGGAGGATGCGGGAGAACGAGCCTCTATCTGCAAACGTTTTGCCGCCTCCATATCAGCTGATGCACTCCCGCACGCTATTTCCCAGACAATATTATATGGCAAGTTTGTTTGCTGTATGTTCTTAATGCTTTTTTTCCATTCTCTCCATAATATCCAATCGCATTAAGTGGTAGAAGAGGAGAAGGATGCGGGAGAACGAACCTCTATCTGCAAACGTTTTGCCGCCTCCATATCAGCAGATGCACTCTCGCACACTTTTTCCCTAACGATATACAAATGAAATTTTTTTTTTCTTAATTTTTTGGGCGGGCATTATTCTTGTATTTCACATTTTGTTACTATTATTTTTTGGGGGCGTTATTCCAATTTCGCGGATTTTAAGCACGTGTAAAAAGCGAACTGAGTGTATACAAAAACTCTATGACTAATATTTTATTCTGGAACACTGTCACTCCCGCAAACGATACTTACTGACTTAAATTACTCTACCTCCGCTTTAGAAAATTAACATATGAATAATCGTGCACATATATTATTTTTTTCTCAAATCAAAATCAACACCTTTGCCTGTTTAATACTTAACCTAGGTAATAAAAAAAAAAAATTGAACACACTTCAAACGCATGCATGTCCCAGTGCATGCCTGTTGCCCACCGCAAAATAGAGTGCATTAATTTGTTTACCGTCCAGTAAATCTGCATATCTTTTATACTCTACACTATTTGCATGTTAATATAAATAACTACAGCTCTTTCTGCTTTGTTATGTACTTATTAAATATGTTTTACTTATCTTATATCTTTGACATAGTGTGTCTATGTACGGTTGTGAAACGTATCTATGCCCATTATCATTGTTTCTTATGGAAAATAACTCGTTACATTACGCGATTTTCACATTACCCGTCACTTCTCAGAACCTATCTTCGCGTTATTCCAAGAACTAGGTGTGCTCCAAAATGCGAATAAAAATTACCTTGAGAACGAATGCGAATCCGCTTTTAATATATTTTCTTTTATTATGTGTGATATTTTCCAAGAAAGAAAATGCGGGAATGACTGTCCTTTCAACTTCGTTATTATAAAGAAATTGTAATTTGTATTGAATCAGATACTCATAATATACGTGTATGTCAAATCCATTGAAGAATCAGAAACTTTTTGATGTTATTAAGATTATGCAGTTCGATATAACGAGGTTTTGGGCATTAATGCTTAATGCAGGCGGGGAAAGAAAATAGAGTAGCAGGTGCCCTGATAGGTGGGTACGTGTTGTACCCTACCACATCATGGATGGAGAGTATAGAGGGAACCTAGGACCACTGACACAGTCATGCGACTACCTGGGCGGATCATGAGTCCACACACACACACCCTTCAGAGTGATGGGGAAAGAAACCAGCATGCTGTAAACAGAAGAGTGACTGGGGTGAGTGTTCAAAGAGAGAAAGAGAGTGCGAGTAGTGAGAGCGAGCGAGTCAGTGAGAGAGTGAGTATGAGTGGGCGAGAGGGGGGCACTTGTGGGCGGAATCGCGAGGAGCTCGTAAGGAAGCAGGACGGGGATAGAGTCTGGAAGAGCCCTTCCCCTGTGTCACACGAGTCCTACTGCTGGCCATATGGGAATGAAGAAGACGAATTTGTTACGCATAGTTTTAAAGGGAGGTGATGTAGACGTTGCAATATATATTAAGGGATATATTTATGTCATTGCTTCAAAAGTCAACGTAGTAATGTTCCACCCGCCCGGATATGGCCGAGGTGCAGCTTTTTCATTAAGTCCCTTACTCCGCCAGTAAGATAGTTGTTCGATTTTCAAAATTCAAAGAGAAATATTAATTGATAAAAGACACGAATCTATGAATGATTTTTCTAATCTACCTGAAGTATTTACATTAATTGTTCGAAATATACTCTAAATAGATAAATAAATGAATAAATAATATACGTACATATATAGGTTTCAAAACCATTCCTGTCAGCAGAGGTAGTTATTTGGAAATAATAAATTAAGAAAGTAAAGTAAAATAAAACAAAAAAAGGTCAACCGCCAGAATAAAATGTCCCCCTTTTATCTAGGCCCATACAGAGCACTAGAGATATTGCATGATAAAATAAAACTGAAATTTAAGTAAAGTTTGCCACTATCATTCCAGTTTGGTCATAAAAAAGGAGTGTGAGCTCACAAGAAACAAAAACAAGAATGTCATGCAGCCGTTTCCTGTATTTGAAAAGGACGAAGTCGATCCAGAAACGGAAGAGGACAGGGGAGGAAACGGCGCACGCACGCAAATCTCCCCGCAAAAGCAAGCCATCTGAAGTCCAAAAGATAAATATATAGCCGCATTTTGGGTAGGTAAGGAAAGAGAGAGCGAGAAGTGGGTTATTAAATACCTAACATATCATAAGTATAGGTAGAAGGACTGGAAAAAAAATAAAAAAGACCTACCCCCTGTCTGCTGAGGTATTCTGTTGGAGTAATCACTCAAGAAAAACAAAAAAAAAGTAGAGTTCATTGGCAAAATATATGTATATTTTTTATGTACGACTCCTTCAGGGATTATGAAACAAGCAAAGGTCATTCTTTAATGTTGCAAATGAAACATTATTTTTTAAAAATTTTATTACTGTATACACATATACACGCTCTATATATTTTTTTTATGTTGAGAGGTGGATATAGCCTTCATATGATAATTGTAAAATTTCAAAGTGATGATTATTGTTAACTATTGTTCATTGTAGCGAAAATTATAACTATTAACGAACTAATTAAGATATCTTGAAAATTTCAGAGCGTAGGTTTTGGAAAAATATATTTCTTAGTGATATACAATATGTCGTCCTGCACTTCACAAGGACACCCAGTGACCTTCACTCTTTTACCCCTTCTTGTTCACCCTTCTCTCCCCTGTCCGAGGTACTCTTGCCTCACAAATGCAACCATTCTCTCTCTCTCTCTCTCTCTCTCTCTCTCTCTCTCTCTCTCTCTCTCTCTCTCTCTCTCTCTACATATATTTTCTGTATGTTGCTATATAATTCTGTTTGTGCATTCTGCGTTTCTCTGAGCTTTACTTTTGCATATAATGTACTCTGTGCTGCCATTCTGTGAGTTGTGTGTTAGTATGCAGCAATGTTTTATCAATATGTACACCTCCCTGTAAACCATGTTCAATTCTTGGTTTTATATCCTTTTGAAGCATTATTTGTATGAACTCATGTAATGTCTGACGCCTTGGCGCAATAAATTAATAAAATAAAATAAAATAATCTCTCTCTCTCTCTCTCGCTCACATCTTTTGCTCTTTCTGTAATAAATAATGTTATTTCTTCATGTTGACTGAGTATTTTGATTACTGATTTATTTTTTATTTTTTTTGCAAATTGCTAGATGATAAATGTGACCTAGCTTTATTATTTTTTGATGAGTTTTTGCATGTTATTGTTACACTGATAATGAAAAAATTTAAGTGAATAGTAAAAGAGAGTGTGTCTGCCACATATTTCAACTGTCTTTATAAAAAAATAATATGAGCTACCACAGATAAACTGAACAAGAAGAAGGTCGGAGACTATGTTACTATATATTGTGACAGCAGGAATTCGAAATAGTAAAAGAAACTGACCAAAAGAAATTACTTTATAATGAGCATTATTATGAAATATAAGTACAGAACTTTGTTCTTGCCTCAGAATGCTAGTATCACTTCTATACTTACAGTTATTCTTATTTTTAACTATAATTATTATTATTATTATTATTATTATTATTATTATTATTATTGCTGTTATTGTTGCAATAACTCCATTGCCCTTCTTGCTAATTATTATTTCCATAATACTATCAGTAGTAACCCAATGATTAGCATTTTTATTTTTTTAATTCATGCCCTTGTGTTACTGTAGTCACTGTTAATAAGAGTATTTCATTAGTGGCTATACCCAGTATTTCATGACTTTTTTTATATCTATAGCATATAAATGTCATGCAGATATAAACTACCAGTTACTCAGCTACTTCCTAAGTATCTTGAATACCTACCTGAACAGTGTAGACCTACTTACAACTATCACCCTATTTTCAGGCAGCCCCGATCTACAATTTTCACATACCAGTCCCTTTTACCCATTGGAGAGATTGCAAGCGCCTGCAGATGCAGGGGCTGCACAGTATCCCCTTTGTGTGCTTACATATGGTCATTGTTTGTACCCAGAGGTGATATCTAGTCTTTCTTATATTTGTAATAGCAACATTAGGCCCTGTTTTCCAGCCCTAGAATCACTCCGGGCTATTCTAATTGCAGAATTTGAGCTTGAGAGGGAGATTCACCTTTGGGGGATTTGTGTCATGAGAGGAAAAATGGTCATATGACCGCCTCGAGATTCGTAAAAAAGCGGGCGGAAGAGGCACATGACAGATATATCATCGCTCTTCAGTTGTCCAGCCAGTCACCAGAAGCAGGATTCCCGAACCTGCCGTGGTCACAACCCAGACCTATCTCACAGCGCAGAAGTGAGGGGATGGCGGAAAAAGGCGTGGGGTCGACCCAGTACCTAGCGATACCCTAAAAAGAGGGGCACCATATGGGGACAGAGGGAATGTGGGAATGCAAAAGAAGTGAAAAGTCTAAATGAGATAAAATAGGAAATGGAAAATTCCTCATATAACAAAACAAGGGAAACTGAAAATTCCCCACTTTTCTTTTAAATGAAAGATTTAGATGGAGATAAAAAGGGAGATGAAAATTTCCTACTATGATAAAAGAAAGAAAAAAATAGACATTTCACATACACTAAAACATATGAAGAAACTGAAAATTGTAATGCCAAGCCAGAGTTGTTGTTTTTTTTTTATTATAATATTTAAGGTAAGAAAGCTTCAATGCCCCCCTAGAATTAGTATATAGATATAAGAAAAACTATTTACCCTAGGTTTACTATAGTACGTGTCATTGACTCAATGATGAGCATTATCAGATAATTGTCATATATAAACATTACAGTATTTGTATTTTGATTTAGTACTATGATAATTTTTATTTCATTGCTTAGTATTTTTTGATATTTGTCACTTACAAACTGTGTTTTTTGTACTTGGGTACTATAACCATTTTTAATTATTTTTCTCTTTACTATTAATGTGTATTACTGAATAGTTGTCTTTTAGATTAAAAATGTTAATTTCTCTTTACTGAAATAACTAATAGTCAATTTGTCCTTCATTAATAGCTATATAATGTAATTGTGAATACTTAATTTAGGCAATTTCTATTTTTTCTAAATTCTTTAATTAGAATAATTGTTGTGAAAACATATTTTTCTTTTGCTTGTCTTTTTTTAGAAATCACGTGTTGTATATATATTGAGCGTACCCTTGACAATTAAATCTTTTTCAGGAAACTTTAGTATGTATTAAGGAGCATAGGGAAACTTTGATATGTAATAACTTATAGAGAAGCAATACATTTGGATAATTATGTGAAACCTTGATATGTAATACAGAGAGGCAATCCATTTAGATAACTATGCCCTGTTTATGTCTAGAATAATTATAATTAATAGTTGATAGCAATCTTTAATTGGGCATTTCAGGATTTGGCGATAGGGAGTGACATAATACTTGCACCCACCCATATTGTGTCCAGAATGTAAGTTAGACAGAGGCTTCTTTGTTATTTGTATTAAGCTGGTGACGTAATAAACGTTATCAAAGAGGTGACAGATTTATAGCTTAAGTCCATTAGCATCTCACATTCCTATCTCCATGATCTATAGCCAGCCTTCATAACAAACTATACATTATACATACAAATATAAGTACATACTTGATAGAGATGTATAAGTAGAAAAGTATATATACGTGCACTGATGTATCGGACTGGCGTCCATTAAACACTCCCCCCCACACAATAGGTTATGGGGTGTTCCCCCCATTTGCTGGATGACCCGAAATGATACAAAAGGGACAACCCACGACTGAGGAGAGCAGAGTCTTGTGGGGGCCTATACAGTTAACATTTATGTTAAGGGGGCGGGGGCATTGAGACGTAGAATAATTGTAAAACTAAATAAACTAAGTGTTAAGTATCTTTACATATCTATTATCACCTCGCACGCTGTAGTTCTGGTCTGTTAGTGTAGAGAACATCTTTATGACACTGGTGGCATACTGGTGGAACATAACTTTACGACTTCTGTTGGGATAATCATCAACACGACAGCAGAATGAAAAAAAAAGGTGAAGTTTCTTAAAAGTTAAGCAAAGAATATTGAGTTTTCTAGTGCTGCTTTTGTTTATTATTTATTCTTCCTTTGCTTACATTTGCAGATCATTAGTACTGTATTTATATAGTATTAATTTACATATGTATTTCAGCTTGGTTATGTGCCTGTAAAATGTGTTTTACTTAGCTTCTTTCTTTGGTATAGTGTGTTTATACACGCTTATGGAACGTATCTATGTCTATTAACATTATTCTTTATGAAAACAGACTATAAATTACAAAAAAAAAATTTCACACGGTCATTTTCAGAATCAATCCTAACGTAAATGGATAAGTGAATGTGAGTGTGTGTGTGTGTGTGTGATTACTCGCTTTCTATAGCCAAGTTTATTTCTTCAACTTGAATCCTTTCACTTATGAGCAGTGCTATCCCTCCACCAGTCCTCTCAGATCTTTCAACCCTTAATATTCTGAAGCCCTTAGGAAAAACTGTGACACTATTTATGTCCTCACTCAACTCAGTCTCTGTAATTGCTACTATATCTGCCTTACTGTTGTGAATCCTATCTTTTAATTCTACTGCCTTACCAGCTAATCCATCAGCATTTGTGTATAACAATCTTAATGAGTGTGTGTGTGTGTGATTACCTAAGTGTGATTACCTAATTGTGTTTACGGGAAAGAGCCCAACACTTGTATCTTCCCGTCTCCTGATCGGTTCCGTTTTCTACTTAGTGATACTTATCATACCTGTCCTTGAAACTATGGATTGAGATAGCACTAACTACCTCCTCGTTTAGCGAATTCCAATTATCAACTACTCTTACACTGAAAAAGTACTTCCTTAATTCCTGCAAAGAAGTTTTCTTACGAAACTTCAAACTATGACCTCTAGTTCTAGAGCCTGTCATGTCAAAATATCGATCCCTATGCACTCTATCATAACCATGAAGGAATTAGAAGACTGTCACCATATTCCCCCTCAATCTCCTAGCTTCGAGTGATGGTAAGTCTAATTCCCTCAGCCTCTCATTATAACTGACATTGCGTATTTCTGGCACCAGTTTCGTGGTACGTCTTTGAACTTTTTCAAGCTTAGCTACGTGCTTTTTCAAGTGCGGATTCCAAAAAGGGGGCTGCATATTCGAGGTTTGGCCTCACAGGTTACATAAATATTTCTGAACATTTCCTTGTCCATGTGCCTAAAGGCTACCCTTACATTTGATAAGAAAGCATATGCTGCCCTTACTATGCCATTTATATGTATTTCTGGAGACAAATCTGCCAGTATGTTTACTCCTAGATCTCTCTCATTTTCTGTCTCTTCAAGTTGTACTCCTGCCACCGAGTAGTCAAGCTTGGGTTTTCTTGCACTTATAACCCATTCTCATTACCTTACATTTTGAAGTATTGAATTTCATTAGCCACTTTTCTGACCACTCATGGAGACTATTTACTTCTTCCTGAAGTTCTCTAACGTTGTTCTCGTTTCTTACTTTCTTCGCAATCTTTGCATCATTTGCAAACATATTCATGAATGAATTTACAGACTCTGGTAGGTCATTTACATATACAAGGAACAAAAGTGGCCCTAAAACTGAACCCTGTGGAACTCCACTACTAACTCTTCTCCATTCAGACACTCAGTGTCTTACTCTAACCCTCTGTTCCCTTCCTTCTAAGTAAGTTTTTATCCATTCCAAGATATTTCCACTTATTCTAGCCATTGCTTGAAGCTTCCTAATAAGTCTCCTGTGTGGGACAGTGTCAAATGCTTTCTGAAAGTCTAGGAATATGCAATCTGCCCAGCCCTCTCTTTCTTGTAAGATTCGGCTTAACTCATCATAAAATTCTAATAAATTTGTTACTGTTGATCTACCTTCTCTGACAAAAAGTTGAAGGATTCCAAATGAAGAGAGATATGTTTCCTTAGTAGTTTCTCCATAACTTTGCAAACTATGCTGATCAAGGAAACTGGTCTATAGTTTAGAGCCGTATCCCTTCTTCCCTTTTTGAAGATAGGTATCATGTTTGCTTGTTTCCAGCATCTTGGAATCTCCCCTGACTCAAGTGACTCCTTAAATATGATACTTAGTGCCACTGATACTGAGTTTGTGCATATTTTAAGTACATGAGGGGATATATCATCAGGACCTGTAGCTTTATGGACATCTAACTCCTCCAGCGCTTTGCATACCTCTGTGGCTGAAAGGTTGATGTTCTTTAATACCGGCCCGTGAGCATCTATCTCTGCAATCTGAGGGGGTGGGGGTATTTTGTACTGTAAATACTGACTGAAATTCATTGTTAAATTCTTTGCAGATCTCTATATCCGTCTCAGTGGTGCTTCCATCCGCTCTTTTAAGCCTTAAAACCTGTTCTTTTACCTTCAGTTTTCCTCTTATAAGGCTATGGAAAAGCTTGGTATTTTCTTTAGCCTTCCTAGTGATCTCCCTTTCATAGTCTCTCTCTGCCTCTCTTCTTTTACTTAGGTAATCATTTCTTGCTCTTTTTTAGGTTTGCCAGGCATTTATGTTTTTTCTCCTCCTATACCTTTTCCATCATTTGTGTCTCCACGCCTTAGCTCTTTTACACTCATTATTGATCCATTACTCTCTGGCATGAATTACACCTACTTTGGTGACAGGTACGCAGCAATCTATTATCTTCCCATATTACTCACAAAAGATGTCATACATTTCTTGTACAGATATTTTGGAAAATAAGGTTCTCCAGTCAATAACTGCAAAAAGCTCATTCATTCTGATGTAATCTCCTTTCGGATAGTTCCTCATCATGTCCTCAGTGCCTCTACTTTCAAGCAGAATATCTTCAATGATATACTCCATCAACAACACACAGTGGTCACTCTTTCCAATTTGTGGTTCATACTCAATTTTCCCAATATCCAACACGTTATCTGTGAATACTAGATCAACTATTGATGGCTCATCCCCACCCCTGGCCCTTGTTGGTTCCATTACATGTTGATGTAGGAAATTCCCTTGTACGCAATCTAGGAATCTTGCCCCGAATGAGTCCTCACTACTGTGTGGGTCAAGATTTATCCAATCATTCTCTTTATGATTAAACTCTCCCATAATCAAAATCCTACATTTCCTCTCTCGTGCCATGTTAACAACTGAGTTTAAGACTTCAATAGTGCCTATATGACTTTCCTCATACACTTCTAGCCTATGTTGGTTCCTTGGTGGGTTATATACAACAGTTATTGTAATGCTCTCTGATCCAGTATTTATGCGAGCAACAAGAAATTCCTTGAGCTCTCTTTCTATACCCAAGTTTATTTCTTCAATCTGAATCCTTTCACTTATGAGCAGTGCTATCCCTCCACCAGTCCTCTCAGATCTTTCAACCCTTAATATTCTGAAGCCCTTAGGAAAAACTGTGACACAGTTTATGTCCTCACTCAACTTAGTCTCTGTAACTGCTACTATATCTGCCTTACTGTTGTAAATCCTATCTTTTAATTCTACTGCCTTACCAACTAATCCATCAGCATTTGTGTATAACAATCTTAATGAGGCCTCATCCTCTGATTTTTTGTCATTATCTTCTTTATCTCCCCTTTATCCGGAAGAACTCTGAAATGAAAATTTTTCTTCTCTTTTTCATTCTTTCCTCATTTAACCTTCTTGCCTCCTGCAACAAGTTTTCTATCTTTCCCATCTCTCCCTGTCTTCTGTATCATCTAATGAACACTTCTTTGAATTCTTGAAGGTCTTTTGGAATTTTTTTCTTAATCAATATTTCTCTACATGTTTCTCTTCTCTTGAAGGTTACTTTTGTTGGTCTCGGCTTCCCCTCCCTCGAATATTTGCCTAGTTGGTGAATGTTTACAATATCCTCAGGACCACAAACTATTCCAAGCTTTCTTATCAGGTCTACAACCCTAGCTCTATTTTCTTCAAGTCTCCCCTGCCATGTTGGCTCCTGGGATTCGTTTATGCCTGAGATTACCACTGTCTTCTCTTTATCAAGTGCCTGTTTAATCAGTGGATATGCTCTTTCCATCAAAATGTCTTTCATTTTTTCAATTACTGTTTCTGTATAGTCAACTATTAGAATGTTTTCCAGTGCCAGCACCTTCCACAGCCTCTTTTACCACCACATTCCCCTTTAGTGCATCAGCAAAGGAATGTTTCATGGCATCACATTCCGTATTCAGCTCCTAAAACTCTTTTCTAAACTGTTCGATGTTTTCCTTAATCTGAACATTCCAAGCTGCAATCTCGTCTCTCTCAGAAGAGAGCAGTGAACTAACATTCAATTCATTTAGGTTGTCATTAAGCTATTTGTTGTTATCTTCTTGTTTAGATATTCTGGTTTCACGTTCACTCTTTTCCCCCTCCAGCTTCTTTATTCATTTTTCTAGTTCCTTTCTCTCCTGCCCTTGTGCTTTATTTACTTCCTCAAAATATTTTATTTCCTCTTTGAGTGTTTCTTTCTCTTTCATTTCTCTATCCATACACCGAATTTTATCATCAAGACTTATAACCATTGCCTCTAACTCCTTGATTTTCTGTTTTAATCTCCTAATAGCTACTCCTCCTCCAGCTGCTACATCCAAAGCAGATCCTCTACCATCCCTCCCCGACTCATGGGTGGGGGGGTTTGGGACAGAGATGGCCTCATTTTCATGTGATTACCTAATTGTGTTTACGGCAAAGAGCCCAAAGCTCGTATCTTCCCGTCTCCTCATCGGTTCCATTTTATACTTAGTGATACTTATCATACCTGTCATTAAAACTATGGATTGAGATAGCATTAACTACCTCCTCGCTTAGCCAATTCCAATTATCAACTACTCTTACACTGAAAAAGTACTTCCTTAATTCCTGCAAAGAAGTTTTCTTACGAAGCTTCAAACTATGAACTCTAGTTCTAGAGCCACCCATATCAAAATATCGATCCCTATCCACTCTATCATAACCATGAAGGAATTTAAAGACTGTCACCATATCCCC
>JAXCGZ010022283.1:0-13421 GCA_037179515.1 Halocaridina rubra | reverse complement strand
TGTGGGTCAAGATTTATCCAATCTATCTCTTTATGATTAAAGTCTCCCATAATCAAAATCCTACATTTTTTCTCCCGCGCCATGTTAACAACTGAGTTTATGACTTCAATCGTACCTATATGACTTTCCTCATAAATTTCAAGCCTATTTTGGTTCCTTGGTGGGTTGTATACAACAGTTATTATAATGCTCTCTGACCCAGTATTTATGCGAGCAACAAGAAATTCCCTGAACTCACTTTCTATAGCCAAGTTTATCTCTTCAACTTGAATCCTCTCACTTATGAGCAGTGCTATCCCTCCACCAGTCCTCTCAGATCTTTCGACCCTTAGTATTCTGAAGCCCTTAGGAAAAACTGTGACACTGTTTATGTCCTCACTCAACTTAGTCTCTGTAATTGCTACTATATCTGCCTTACTGTTGTGAATCCTATCTTTTAATTCTACTGCCTTACCAGCTAATCCATCAGCATTTGTGTATAACAATCTTAATGAGGCCCCATCCCCTGATCTTCTGTCATTATCTTCTTTATCTCCCCTTTGTCTGGAAGTATTCCGTAACGAAAATTTTTCTTCTCTTCTTCATTTCTTTCATCATTTAACCTTCTTGCCGCCTGCAACAAGTTTTTGATCTTTCCCATCTCTTCCTGTGTTCTGTATCGTCTAATGAACACTTCTTTGCATTCTTGAAGGTCTTTTAGACTTTTTTTTCTCAACAATATTTCCCTACATGTCTCCCCTCTCTCAAAGGTTACTTTTGTTGGTCTCGGCTTTCCTTCCCTCGAATATTTACCTAGTTGGTGTATGTTTACAATATCCTCAGGACCACATACTACTCCAAGCTTTCTTATCAGGTCTACAACGTTAGCTTTATTTTCTTCAAGTCTCCCCTGCCATGTTGGCTCCTGGGATTCACTTATGCCTGAGATTACCACTGTCTTCTCCTTATCAAGTGCCTGTCTGATGAGTGGGTTTGCCCTTTCCATCACAACGTCTTTCATTTTTTCGATTACTGTCTCTTTATAGTCAACTGTTTGTATGTTTTCCAGTGCCACCACCTTTACAGCCTCTTTTACTGCCACATTCCCCTTTAGTGCATCAGCAAAGGACGTTTTCATGGCATCATTTTCCATATTCAGCTCCTGGAACTCTTTTCTGAACTGTTCAATGTTTTCCTTAATCTGAACATTCCAAGCAGCAATCTCGTCTCTCTCAGAAGATAGCAGTGAACTAACATCTAATTCCTTTAGGTTGTCATTTAGCTGTTTGTTTTTATCTTCTTGATTAGAAATTCTAGATTCTAGTTGACTCTTTTCCCCTTCCAGCTTCTTTATTCTTTTTTCTAGTTCCTTTCTCTCCTGCCCTTGTGCTTTATTTGCTTCCTCCAAAGATCTTATTTGTTCTCTGAGTGTTTCATTCTCTTTCATTTCTCCATCCATATTCCGAATTTTATCATCAAGGCTTGTAACCATTTCCTCTAACTTCTTGATTCTCTGTTTAAGTCCTCTGATGACTACCCCTTCTCCCGACCCATGGGTGGGAGAGGTTTGGGACAGAGATGGCTTCATTTTTATGTTCTCCCTCTCACAGAATATAGAAAGAAGACGAGAAAGAGGAAAAAAAAAAAAAGAAAAGAGAAAAACTTCTAATTTACCTTCACACAGAATTTTTATATCTCCATATAAGTGCTATTTAGTGACTCAGTTTGTCTCCCTTCTGGTAACACACATCTTAACTTAAAAACTTGACCATGGTAATTTAAGTATAAAAAGAAAAAGAAATGTGTGTGTGTGTGTGTGTGTGTGTGTGTGTGTGTGTGTGTGTGTGTGTGTGTGTGTGTGTGTGTGTGTGTGTGTGTGTGTGTGTGTAAATAGCAAAGGACAGCCTATATAAAGGGAACCAATAAGAAATGGAGAAAATGGCAAACCGTCAACTGCTTGCGTGCATGCATAAAATATTGGAAAGAAAAATAATATCAATGCCAGTCTTTCCATTTCTGAAAGCAACTGAACTTAAACGAAAATAGAACAGAGAATGTTTATCACAATACACTGGGTTTCTATGAAGAAATGTGATGGGTTCTTATGAAGAAATGTGATGGGTTTCTATGAAGAAATGTGATGGGTTTCTACGAAGAAATGTGATGGGTTTCTACGAAGAAATGTGATGGGTTTCTATGAAGAAATGTGATGGGTTTCTATGAAGACATGTGATGGGTTTCTATGAAGACATGTGATGGGTTTCTATGAAGACATGTGATGGGTTTTTATGAAGAAATGTGATGGGTTTCTATGAAAAAAATGTGATGGGTTTCTATGAAGAAATGTGGTGGGTTTCTATGAAGAAATGTGATGGGTATCTATGAAGAAATGTGATGGGTTTGTATGAAGAAATGTGATGGGTTTCTATGAAGAAATGTGGTGGGTTTCTATGAAGAAATGTGATGGGTTTCTAAGAAGACATGTGATGGGTTTCTATGAAGACATGTGATGGGTTTCTATGAAGAAATGTGATGGGTTTCTATAAAGAAATGTGATGGGTTTCTATGAAGAAATGTGATGGGTTTCTATGAAGACATGTGATGGGTTTCTATGAAGACATGTGATGGGTTTCTATGAAAAAATGTGATGGGTTTCTATGAAGAAATGTGATGGGTTTCTATGAAGAAATGTGATGGGTTTCTATGAAGAAATGTGATGGGTTTCTATGAAGACATGTGATGGGTTTCTATGAAGACATGTGATGGGTTTCTATGAAGAAATGCGATGGGTTTCTATAAAGAAATGTGATGGGATTCTAGGAAGAAATGTGATGGGTTTCTATGAAGAGATGTGATGGGTTTCTATGAAGAAATGTGATGGGTTTCTATGAAGACATGTGATGGGTTTCTATGAAGAAATGTGATGGTTTCCATGAAAAAATGTGAATGAAGTTTTGTTTTCTATACAGAAAATGGGGAGGATGGAGAGAGAAATAAATTAATAGATTGTTAAATTAATAGATAAATTACTTTGCATGGGTAGGTTAGTCTTTCAAACGCGCAAATTACACCATCTTTCACACCAGGATATTACACCATCTCAGTCCATCTTTGCATTCAGAATTAAGTCTATCAAATACAATCAAGAACGTATACATATGAGTAACTGCCAAGCCGCAACAGTGTATGCATATTTACTATATATATGTATATATGAAATAAAAATATAACATAATTGCTAAGGATGGATTGATAAAATGAACTTAAATCTACATTGACAACACATGTTTAGTGTCACGAGGTATCCAACTGATGATGCAATCCATTCTCTGTTTAACATTCATAAAAGGAATAAAATTATCAGTTCCTGGGAATATATGCACATAGCTAGATAAATAGATAGTAAGATAAACAGATGGACAAAAATCAGACACATAATTAGACCCACAGAGAAATCAATGGAGAGAGAGAGAGAGAGAGAGAGAGAGAGAGAGAGAGAGAGAGAGAGAGAGAGAGAGAGAGAGAGAGAGAGAGAGAGAGAGAGAGAATTATATACATACATGTATAATGAAGGTTATATGCATACATAATCCTCTGGCTTGTGAACTAAATCAAATCTATTAAAATGTATATATGTATCATAATATTATCAGTCATAAATTTAACATAAGTAACGCTAGTTAATCTTGTGTTGTCAAAGGCAGTTGTTGTATACAGATTCCGTGGATATATAGATTAGGAAGCAGTTTTTCATACTCTGACACGCCTCCACATGCTTTTTAATATTGTAGTAGTAGTAGTAGTAGTAGTAGTAGTAGTAGTAGTAGTAGTAGTAGTAGCAATAGAAGTAGTAGTACTAGGAGTAGTAATAGCAGCAGCAGCAGTAGTAGTAGTAGTAGTAGTAGTAGTAGTAGTAGTAGTAGTAGTAGTAGTAGTAGTAGTAGTAGTAGTAGTAGTAGTAGTAGTAGTAGTAGTATGTTCTAAAATGGAAATGAAGGTTAAAAGGTCTCAAAAGGTTGGAGCCATTAACTGTCTCTAGCATCTTTACATATCAAGGCCAAAAGGCTTCAGTATTAATAAGCAAGAATTTACACATGCCATTGCTTTGCAGTACAGGGACAACGGCTGCGTAGTGGTAAAATACTCGATTCTGAAAATGACAAACTCGCGATCGAGCTCACATTGAGGCGTAATGAAGGGTATCCACCCTTAACTCCCTTGCTTCAATCTATCTGTATCCACCCCTATAATAATGACAAATAGTGAGACATAAAAATGAGGCTTTCGGGAATGCAATATATATATATATATATATATATATATATATATATATATATATATATATATATATATATATATATATATATATATATATATATATGTGTGTGTGTGTGTGTGTGTGTGTGTGTGTGTGTGTGTGTGTGTGTGTGTGTGTGTGTGTGTGTGTGTGTGTATATATATATATATATATATATATATATATATATATATATATATATATATATATATATATATATATATATATATATATAAGGAAACTGGATGCTCGAAAGACGGTCCATATTGATTCAGAATAAAATAAAACTAGTAATATTCACAGTTGTAGTAGTATTAGTAGTTAGTGGATGGAGAGGAGGAGGAGGAGGAGGAGGAGGAGGAGGAGGAGGAGGAGGAGGAGGAGGAGGAGGAGGAGGAGGAGGAGGAGGAGGAGGAGGAGGAGGAGGAGGAGGAGGAGGAGGAGGAGGAGGAGGAGGAGGAGGAGGAGGAGGAGGAGGAGAATAATTATTATTATTATTATTATTATTATTATTATTATTATTATTATTATTATTATTATTATATTATTATTATTATTATTATTATTACAAATATTTAGCGGACAGCAATTAATTCTGGATTTAAAGTGCACTATCAGTTAATGCTAAGATTAATTAAATCCCTTCAAAATTAAACTATCATTTGGAAGAATATGGCCACCATAACTATATGACAATACTCATATAAGCATATACGCTGCTGTGACACGCTCACAGCACACACATATACACATGTAAAGCTGTTCATACATAAGCACATACTGTATATGCAAATTGATAAACACGCACACATACGGTGGGCATTAAGATAAATACTATCCAGTATATCTCAAATATTCTCTGTGCTTTTAAGTGAACCAGCATACGAAAGAAAAAATTCAACCTAACTTACAACAGAAGAGAGTCTGTAGATTTTGTAAGTTAAATATTCTAGTTTAGTAAGAAGGACAGTGCTAAATATCTAGGAGAAATTCTTTGTGACATTTCAAGAGGGGAAAGAAAACTCTGCAACAGAGTTAGAGAAATATCATAAAAGATACAAGACAGTAGACTAAGATGGTATGGTCATGTCGTTAGGAGGGATGAATAAGTATGTTGAGAGGAGGGTGATGAAAATGGATATACAAGGTAGGAGAAGGAGGAGGAGACCAAAGCGTAGGTGGATGGCTTGCATCAATGACGACCTGAGGTCTAAAGGTTTGTTGGGTGATGAGGCATGGGACAGAAACATATGGAGAACACTGGCCAGAAACATCGACCCCACATAAAAATGGGAAAAGATGTAGACGAAGAAGAAGAAGAAGAAGAAGAAGAAGAAGAAGAAGAAGAAGAAGAGAAAGAGAGCAGCAGAAGTGCAGCATCGATGTCATCAAAGTTACCTAACTTTTGTGTAAATCGAGGGGAGCTTTTTTGTTGTGATTAAGTTGAATCCTGTAGTTCCATGTCTTGTTAAAAAAAGGTATCTTTAACATGACGGTTAGTTTAGCAGTCAAAATATAACACAAATAACAAAATAAAAAAAAACAGTAATTATTGGCTAAGTTGAGATGCCAAGCAGTTTTTTTTTTTTTAAGTTAGCTTTTTATTGCCTACTTGTGCTTAACTTCATCCTATGACTGCCTATCGTGGTTAAAATTGACTTCAAAGATACATTCTCTCTTCTTCTGAAATGATTAGGCAGGTGTTTCTCTTCCATCAAGTGTTTTTCCTTCGGTTGCATGATCAAGCTTTTCTTCACGTGGGTTTTTTTTAATAAGTACCAAAGACAAATTTTAAATTATGGCGTGTATTTCCAATAAAATGAGTCATTGAATAGAAAATATTATTCACTGAAAAAATTAATTGAATTAGTACTCATAAGAGGATAGAGCAAATCAGTGTGAATTAAATAAAAATATCTGTATTTCTCTGAGATTCAAACTCCAAGATGAAACCATCTCTCTCTCTCTCTCTCTCTCTCTCTCTCTCTCTCTCTCTCTCTCTCTCTCTCTCTCTCTCTCTCTCTCCCCTATGGTCGGGAGAGTAAGAATACCCAAGGGGAAGAGAAAAAAGAACTACAGAGACTAAAAAAAGGGGGAAGGGGAAAAAGAAGAACCAGACGTCAAAATTTCTTAACAAGAAGATAACAACAAAGAGTTGAGTGACGACATCGAGTAAATATTAAGTCCACGGCAATTTATACCAGCTCTTCCATAGCGATTCCAGCGCACCTGTTCCTCGTACTTTACCCCTCTTGAACCCTATGCCCTCCCTTAGTCTTCCTTCACGCAAACTCCATAAGGTTCTTCACAAGGCATCCAGACCCGATGGTATTAATACAAGTTTCTTTATGGAGTTTGTAAATGAACTGGCTCCTGTGCTTTGCCGTCTTATTGCCTTTCTCTCAGCCAGTATCTATCCTTCATCTTGGAAGCACACACTGGATTAGCCTGTTCCTGAGAAGGGTGACCATTCCATTCCTTTCAACTACCGACATATTGCCCTAACCACTGCTATTGCTAAAGTATTCGAAACTTAGCTCACTCTCACTTCTTGAAATCCTGAATCTACGCCTTCCACAAAGCAAGATCTCTTCATAACCTCCTGTCCTATCTTACTCGTGTATTGTCATCTTCTCTGAGGAACTATGGGGAATCCTTTGTCGTCGCTCTTGATATCTCGAAAGCTTTTGACAGAGTGTGGCACAAGGCTCTATTGGCCAAGTAACCTGCTTAAGGCTTCATCCCTTCTCTGTGTTCTCAGTTCCAGTTTTCTTTCTGATAGTTTGATATCAGTGCATGCTGACGGCACAACATCTAGCTCATTCCCTGTTATCAGTGGTGTTCCACAGGGCTCTGTTCTGTCACCTACTTTGTCCCTTCTCTTCAACAAACGATCTTCTCCGGTCCCCATCCTCCTTTCTTCTTCACACCTTTGTCGATAAGTCTACCCTTTATTTTTCCTTTGCTTTCTCTTCAAAAGTTTAATCTGCTGCTCGTAATCAGTCTCGTATCACTCATTCTTCAACTCTCAACTCCAGTTTACTGAGAGTATTTGAGAGATGCACCCAAAACTTAGTAAAATTTCATACCTTCAAGACAAAATTTCTGGCTATCTCTTCATCATCTTCATCCCCTGATTGTCTTCCAAACTAACAAAATTTACCCTCTTAATTCCAATAACATATTAAGAACCCAAATAGCCTCTAATGTGTGTTGAAGGCATCATATTATCCAAGATCTAAATCTTCATACAAAAAATTGGGAGTTCTGTTTCGTTAGACACAAATAATGAAATGATTAATACTTGTGCAGAGAAATTAGTCAGTAAGGGTTCAGTAAATAGTGGGTCAAATAACTGGGAGTCTAAGGATAAGAACCATTTGTTACATAGAACAAATATTAACAAAAAGAATAGCCACAAGAAGGGTGAAGCTAGAGAAAGTTTAAAAGTATATTATACAAATAGCCGTAGTTTAGGTAACAAGATAGAAGAACTGAGAGCCATAGTATGTAGTGAGAGACCGGATATAATATGCATTAGTGAAAGTTGGATTAAATTAGAAAGCAAACACCTTAAAGCTGAGTACATAATTACAGGATATAAACTTTATAATGCTGATCGTAGTGCAGATAAAAGAGGGGGAGGGGTAATTATGTATATTAAAGATAGCCTCAGAAGCTGCATTAAGTCTGGAATTAAGACAAATCTAAATTCAGAAACCTTATGGGTTGAAATTAAAAATAATATAGAAAGTCTAGTTGTAGGAGTAGTCTACAGACCACCTGATCTAGATAATATAGAGTCGCAAGTTATATACGATGAAATTTCTAAAGTGAGCAGGTCAAACAGAGTTTGCATTGTAGGCGATTTTAATTTTAGACATATTAACTGGGAAACCATAACAGGTGATAGTAGCTCTAAGGAGTTTTTGGAAGTAGTAGAAGACAATTTCCTTTCTCAGCATGTACATGAAGCAACACGGGGGGTGAATACACTAGATTTAGTTCTTAGTAATAGAGAGAATATGGTTACAAATTTAGAAGTTGGTGAAAAATTGGGCAACAGTGACCATGATTCCATTAGATTTAACAATTTTCAAGGAAACTATAAAGGAAAATAAGAATATTGTTCCAAACTTTAGAGCAGGAGATTTTGAGGGCTTAAAAACTAAATTATCTAATGAGGTATGGGAAGGGATTTCTGGGGTACAGATGTGGGTAGTTAATCCAGCAGGTCAGGTCACAGGTAGCGGATTACCCCGAAATTTGGGTACCACATGCCAAGGATTATCACAAGACAAGATCAATACATTAAATTCTCTCACAGGAAAGAACAGCAGCCCGTCAGTTAATATAAATTTGGATGAGGAATATAACAATTTTGTCATGACTCTTAAGAATAGTCAGAGAGACTATATTCCCATGAAACATTGCAGATCAAGAAAAAATGACCCTAAATGGATGAACAATAGAATAAAGAATCTTATAGGTATTAAAAGAGGAATATACAGGAAACTAAAAAGAGGTGAAGAGCAGGTGAGGCAGCAATATATACAGTTAAACAGGGAAGTTAAAAAGATAGTTAGAGAGTCGAAAAGAAAACACGAAGTTCGAATAGCAGGAGAAGCTAAAGAAAATCCTAAAGGGTTTTATCAACATTATCAAACAAAATTTAAGGAAAAAGTCGGACCAATTGAAGTAGCCAATGGCCATATCACAGATGACGATAAAGTGATGTGTACATGTTTAAATGATTATTTCTTATCTGTATTTACAAATGAAAACTTGGAAATATTCCGGAAGTAGAATCCATTTACAGAGACAGTCCCGATAATATACTTAGTTCAATAAATATTACGAGAGAGGAGGTAATAAAAGAAATAGATAAATTAAAGGCTCATAAATCTCCGGGACCTGATGGAATATATGCTAGAATATTAAAGGAATGCAAGGAAGAGCTTAGTTGTCCTCTAACTGCATTATTTAATAATTCAATAAAATTAGGATCGGTACCCATGGAGTGGAAATTGGCAGATGTGGTACCAATATTTAAAAAAGGAGAACGTGTTAAAAAGAATAATTATGGGCCGGTAAGTTTAACGTCAACAGTGGGTAAGATTCTAGAATCCATAATTGCAAATAAAATAAGGGCACATCTAGAATTACACAGACTGATAAAACTTTCACAACACGGGTTTCTTAAGGGTTTTTCGTGCCTTACAAACTTACTGTCTTTTTATTCAGAAGTTTACGAGGCAGTAGATTGTGGCAAAGAATATGATACAATATATCTAGATTTTAGCAAAGCTTTTGATAGAGTTCCTCACAAAAGATTAGTTAAAAAGCTGGAAGCTCATGGTATAGGACGAGCTGTGCTCAGATGGATCAAACAATGGTTAAAAGACAGAAAACAGAGGGTTTGCATAAATGGAGAGAAATCAGAGTGGGGCTCGGTTACAAGCGGGGTACCACAAGGCTCGGTACTGGGTCCTCTATTATTCATCGTATATCTAAATGATCTGGATTCGGATATCAGTAGTAACCTAAGTAAATTCGCAGACGACACTAAAATAGGTAGAACTATAAATGGAAAAGAAGACATTCATGCTTTACAGGAAGATCTAAATAGATTATCTGAATGGTCGGACAAATGGCAAACGGAATTTAATGTTGAAAAATGTAAAGTAGTTAAAATGGGTACTATAAAAGACAATACTAGTTATAAGCTAAATAACCACGAAATCATGAGTTCTCAGTGTGAAAGGGATTTGGGAGTTCTTGTGAGTAGTAGTCTTAAGCCAAGAGAGCAATGCACAGCAGTCAGAAATAAAGCAAACAGAATTTTAGGATTTATCTCAAGAAGCGTCAGCAATAGGACGGAAAAAGTTATTTTGCAGCTCTATCTTGCATTAGTTAGGCCCCATTTAGATTATGCTGTGCAATTCTGGTCACCCTATTATAGAATGGAAATTGAATCCTTGGAGAGAGTGCAACGAAGAATGACCAAGATGATACACAATATCAGAAATCTACCATATGAGGACAGATTAAAAAAACTTAATCTACATTCTCTAGAGAGGCGAAGAGTTAGGGGGGATATGATTGAAGTGTATAAATGGTTTAAAGGGATTAACAAGGGAGATATTAATAAAGTTTTAAAAATTCATGATCAAACCAGAACTCGTAATAATGGATTTAAGCTTGATAAATTTAGGTTCAGAAGGGAAATTGGTAAAAATTGGTTTGGTAATAGAGTAGCTGATGCATGGAACAAGCTTCCTAGTATGATAGTAAATGCCAATACCTTAGACACCTTCAAATGTAGATTAGATAGACATATGACAGAGGTAGGGTGGGTATGAATAGGTTAGTGCTTATTAGAAAAATCATAAAAAGAAAAACAGAATAAATAAGTAGAGTAGAATAGAATAGGTTAGACATGCTGAAAATGCAATTCAAAAATGGAGCTGCCTCGTGTGTGCCAGTAGGCATGTTGCAGTGTCCTCTATTCTTATGTTCTTATGTTTTCGTCATTAACTTTCCTCTTCTCAGTTACTTGAAATCTATAAAGGTCTTATCCATCCCTCCTTAGAATACTGCTCGGATATCTGGGGTGACTCTTCTTATACTTATCTCCTTAATAGGTTTGAATCTAAGGTAACCAGACTTATTAATGCCCCTTCTCTTACTTCTAATCCACTGTACCACTGGTACAGTTTACTAAGCTGTGGAGTTCCAGTCTAGAGTTCCCAGGTTTGATTCCCGCTATGGAAGGTAAATTGATGAAATTTAAAATTGCGTTGTTGCATTGCATTTCTTCTATAATTATTATTATTATTATTATTATTATTATTATTATTATTATTATTATTATTATTATTATTATTACTTATTATTATTATTATTATTATTATTGTTATTGTTATTGTTATTATTATTATTATTATATTACAAAGCTTATAAGGTGCTAATTAATCATTAGCTTTTTGAGTCTTTTATAAATCAACATCTGATATTCGCAATAATGAACACTA
This sequence comes from Halocaridina rubra, assembly GCA_037179515.1. NCBI lineage: Eukaryota > Metazoa > Arthropoda > Malacostraca > Decapoda > Atyidae > Halocaridina > Halocaridina rubra. The sequence continues at coordinate 2,111 of JAXCGZ010022283.1, read as the reverse complement.
CTTTAATCTAGAAAAAATAATTAAACAGAGATTCATCAAAGAGATTAATTTCTGTTTAAATTGACCGTTAATGAATGCTGTAAATGGACTTCGTTAATTGCTTTGAAGTAATAATAATAATAATAATAATAATAATAATAATAATAATAATAATAATAATAATAATAATAATAATAATAATAATAAAGAAAATATGCATCATAAAAATAAACTTTATTCATAATCTTTTTTTGTCTCTGCATTTTATCCCGCTTCTATATGGGGTCGATGTTTCTGACAGCTCTCGTCCACTTTGTACTGTCATATACATTATCTTCTAACAGCTGCGAATTAGGCACATATTCCACTGACGCCAAGAAGGTGGCCAAAATTGAATAAAATAGAATCGAGAGAGCAAAGCTTTATCATACCCTGCACAACCAAACCCTTTCCATCAGCTGTCCTGTGACAGGGGAAAAAATCTGGAGGGAGGGAAGCACCAACCTTCTTTCTCTTTTCAGGTCGAGGGTTCGCGCCCCGTCACGGTCTGAGGTTAGCAAGGGCATGCACTCTGGGTAACGATTACATCTGCCAAATCAAGTCCTTCGCAAGAAGGCAACCGTCCTAGCCCTTGGTAGAAAAGGGAGTCCGAGACGTAAAACCGGAACCGGATAATTAATCTCTTTTCTCTTCTGGTCAGTCTTTACGACACGCAAGGAATACGGGTGTGGAAGTCTTTTTCCTCCAATATCAAGAAATAATTAAATGCATTATAAAATTATACTGAGAAAATATTAAAATAACTTTTGCATGTAGAGACTCGTGAGTGACACATGGTGAAGTAGCACGTGGCTCCGCGGACATGGCAAAACGTGTTTCGAGTTCAGGTCCTCGTGGTGGTTTGCAAAGCATTACTAATAGTCCTTAGAAAAATAAAGGCGAAGGTACTGGCATTTGGTGCTTACTCGCTACGGCACTGAACAATTTTTTTTTTTTTTTAAGAAGATACCAAAGGAAAATCGCTGTATTCTTTTTCCTATCCTCGAGAGATTTTGACGAAGAGATGATGCATGAATCACCTATAAGGGGGAGGCAGTAAATATGAGGATCTTTTAGGGGGGAGGCAGTAAATATGAGGATCTTTTAGGTGGGAGGCAAGGAGCAAGCATCGGGATCTTTTAATCACCTATAAGGGGGAGGCAGTAAATATGAGGATCTTTTAGGTGGGAGGCAAGGAGCAAGCATCGGGATCTTTTAATCACCTATAAGGGGGAGGCAGTAAATATGAGGATCTTTTAGGTGGGAGCCAAGGAGCAAGCATCAGGATCTTTTAGGAATTTAGGTGATAGCCTAGTACTGTTTACTAAGAGGGAAAATCGTTGACCTAACATAACTCACACATACACAATCCTCTCTAGGGTAATACATTGTCATGTTTTCATAATTCATAGTAAACAAACAAACAAACAAACATTTATTTCCATTTTTGTACAATGGTTATTCTTCTAGAATTAAAAGTAACTTATAAGTAGAGATGTAATTGAACTAATAAGTAAGAGGGTAATACATACAGTTAAATTAAATGTAGCTTTTCTAGAAGATAATAATGCTGTAATAAAAATGTTAACAATAATGGTAATAATAAAGTAGTAATAATAACACTCGATACAGTATCGTTATTATCGGCATCATCGCCATATTTGTTTTCCTTACAATGAGAATAATTAGTTCTTAAAGAACAGAGTAGTCGATATCAGTTTACATATAGAGAGGTTAGTGCAAATAACACCTTCCCACCAGAAGGAAGGTAACTTTTACTCCACTTTAACAGAACAAGAATGCATTTATAATATGGCGATCACAAAACAGCGACCCTAATAAATTGGAAAAAGCTATAACGAGGATGAGCGAGAAAATAAGCAAGTAAATTATATAAGAGTTTGAAATTCCCAGAATGAACAGACGACGTATCATACTTTCATACCAGAAAGAAAGTGAGCATTTCATCCATTTTTCATCCCAAAATAAGGAGGGATTTTGCAGTATGGCAGTCACAAAACAGCGATCCTCGTGTAAGGGGAAAAAAATCCAAGGGTAAGATGAAGTACATATGAAAATAAAGTTACCGTGCA
>JAXCGZ010022282.1:0-13444 GCA_037179515.1 Halocaridina rubra | reverse complement strand
TAAGGTTTGAAATAACTTGACTGCTGAGGTGAGATGCTGCCTCTGGGATGTTTGGCCGCCAAATGAGAGCGCTTCAATGTCCCTCCTGGTGACGTCATCTGTAGGATATATTTCTAGAGCAGTAACTGGCTCTTATATCATTTAAGGAATACTTTAGTGGTGGTCCCTAGCAGGCAATTATAGCAGAGATGCAAGGGAGAGACAGTATTTTAGGTGCAACAAGTGGAAGCAAATAAAATAAAACGAGAATAATTATGGAAAGTTAGGTTACTGGTAAACAATCTCTAGAACGTTCTTTGCGTTGTAGGAGACGGAATTTAAGTACTCAAATAATAAAGAAGCTAATGATATATATCTAGACAGGCTAATGATATAACAGCAGGGTCAAATTTATAACAAAATTATCAGCAAGAGCTATTTTATCATAAGAAAATTGTAAAGAAAACATATCTGATAGGTTCACTGAAAAGGTGGAAAGGTAGGAGCAGCCTTTATATCAGGACTCTGCTTCTACACGTACAAGAATAGTAAATAAGATATATTTAAAATTAGCTATAAGCTAAAATATAAATTGCAAATCATAATAATCTGCAAAAATCAAGAGGTGGGAATTGTTTTTTTGGTTAGAAAAATGACAGTTAAGTTACTAAATTAACTAATAAGGCATCTAACAGCCTCTGGTGACTTTGAGCGAAACACTCTGTCACACTGACGTAAACGAAACTCCTCTATCAGAATGGATGTATGCAGGCATACCAAATATTTCAAACAATCGACTAACGCATCTGATAACAGTCCATGAGCTCATATCAGGACATGCAAATGCGATGACAACAGAGAAAATTCATCAATAACAGTCAGCAAATACTGATTATCTGATGAGGATGGCAGTGGTCCTTTAAAATCTCCAAAAAGTCTTTCAAATGGAACTGTTGCTTTGATCAAATGAGATGATTCAGGTTGATAGAACTGTGGTTTACACTGAGCACAAACTGGACATAGAGAAGTTACCCTTTTTACCTCTTCCACGGAAAAAGGAAGGTTCCGCATCCTAACAAAATGCGCCATTCGTGTTATACTAGGGTGACAGAGTAAAGTCAGTAAAGTTTCAATACCCACAACAGAGCAATACACCCTTGATAATGCATCAGCAGGGATATTATCCTTGCCAGGCTAATATTGAATGTCAAAATTATAACAGGCAAGCTCAATTCTCCACCTCTGTGTTTCGTCATTTTTTATTTTGCCTGATTGCTTTGAGTCCAACATAAAAGCCACTGATAACTGATCGGTAATAAGAGTAAAATGATGCCCAGTCAGATAGTGATGCCATTTGCGAAGTGCTTCTACTATTGCACATGCCTCCTTTTCTATAGAAGAATGTTTCCTTTGGCTAGGACTAAGAGACCTAGAAAAAAAGGCCACTGGTCTTCCTGACTGATTCAGAGTGGCTGCCACAGCATGTTCAGATTCATCCATCTCTATCACAAATGGGATAGTTTCATCAATGGATTGTACTACCAAGTTCTCAATTTCAGCTTTTAATAATTTAAATACCTCCTTAGCAGCTTCAGAGAGTGGAAACGTTTTAGCCTGTATCAGAGGAACAACTTTCTCAGAGCAGTTTGCTATCCACTGTGAATAGTATGAGAACATACCAAGAGCTCGACGTAATGAAGCAATATCTTGTGGAATGGTCAAGTCCTGTAATGGTTGAAGATGTTCTGAACCAAATTTAATCTTCCCATCAAAGACAGTATAACTCAAGAAATCTACGGATGAAACTGAAAACAAACAGTTAAGATTAAAGGTCGTATTTGACCGCTTAGCAGCATCCATGAATCTTCCTAGGTTTGTATCGTGCTCCTCTTTAGTTTTCCCACGGACAGTAATATTGTCAAGATACACAACTGTATCTGCAACATCACTGTTTGCAATAAATTGGTCCATTTTCCATTGGAAACAAGCCACACCATTGCTTACCCGATGGAATCTGGGTATATTGGTACAGCTGATTACAAGCTTCAAATGCTGTGTATGGCTTGTCCTCGTTACATATTGGAATTTGATGATAGGCAGACTTTAGGTCGATTGTGCTGAAGAATTGATACTGAGGCACTTTATTCACCAGTTCATCCATTTTTGGAAGAGGGTAAGCATCCAACAGCATAAATCGGTTGATAGTTCGTGAATAGTCTACAACCATTCTTTTCTTTTGTCACTCACTAGTTGTGACTAAAACTTGAGCTCTCCAAGGTGAATTGCTGGGTTCAATGACTCCTTCTGAGAGAAGCCTCTCAATTTCTGATGAGATGAATCTTTTATCAGGTTCACTGTATTTTCTTGACTTAACAGCTACTGGCCTATAATCATCAATCAGATTTGCAAAAAGAGCCGGAGGATGTATGGTGAAAGTTGCCAGCCCACACACATTCAGTGGAGGTCTGTCTCTTTCAAATTTCAAGCTGACACTTTTATGTTGATTCATAAGGCTCTGACCCAATATAACATCCTTGCATAGATCAGGAAGCACAGACAGCCTATCTCTGTGATAGCTATAGCCTGCCAATACAACATGCACCAAGCAGTAACCATGTATCTTAGTGCTCAAGGATGTAGAAGCAATGGAGACAATGCTAGATGCAGGGTGCACATGAAGATTTAAGCATGTAACAAGTGATTCACTCACAAAATTCTCAGAGCTACCTGCGTCCTTCAGAACCTCAACTATCCTTCCATTCAATTTAATCCTAATAGTAGCTTTAGAAAGAACACCTGAGGAGGCCACAGTAACAGTAGCCAATGTTGATGATACAGTAGCAGCAGATATTCCAGCCTTAGAAGACTTGCACACTTTTGCATAATGTCCTGTATTGCCACACCGATTACAAGTTACTTCACAAGCTGGACAGTTAATGAGTGGATGTCTTCTATTCCCACAGAAAAAGCACCTTTGCCCTTTACTGACAGCAGCTGAAGCATGGCTAACATCTCTGGAAAATTCAATATGACTGTTAGACTCATTCATATCTAGAGGGGCAGCTGCAGCTGCAGCCACACCAAAAATATTCTGTGGAGTGGAATAAAACTCAGAGTGTGACAGAGTGTTTCGCTCAAAGTCACCAGAGACTGTTAGATGCCTTATTAGTTAAATTAGTAACTTAACTCTCATTTTTCTAACTAAAAAAATAATTCCCATTTCTTGCCTTTTGCAGATTATGATTATTTGCAATTTATATTTTAGCTTATAGCTAATTTTAAATATACCTTATTTACTATTCTTGTACATCTAGAAGTATAGTCCCGATATAAAGGCTGCTCCTACCTTTCCATCTTTTCAGTGAACCTATCAGATATGTTTTCTTTACAATTTTCTTATGATAAAATAGCTCTTGCTAATAAATTATTATAAAAATTGTTCTTGCTGATAATTTTGTTATAAATTTGAACTTGCTGTTATGTCATTAGCCTGTCTAGATATATTTCAGTAGCTTCTTTATTATATGAGTACTTAAATTCCGTCTCCTACAATGCAAGGAACGTTCTAGAGATTGTTTACCAGTAACCTAACTTTCCATTATTATTCTCGTTTTATTTTATTTGCTTCCACTTGTTACACCTAAAATACTGTCTCTCCCTGCATCTCTGCTATAATTGCCTGCCAGGGACCACCACTAAAGTAGCCCTTACATGATATAAGAGCCAGTTACTGCTCTGGAAATATATCCTACAGATGACGTCACCAGGAGGGACATTGAAGCGTCCTCATTTGGCAGCCAAACATCCCAAAGGCAGAATCTCACCTCAGCTGTCAAGTTTATTTCAAACCTTATTTGGGTGACATCTTCACAGGAATTCATCTGGCACAAACAAGGTGAGGGATAGTGTATGGTAAAGCTCGTGGGTCAAGCAAATTGATTTTTCGAGAATTAGTTACATTTATTACTGGTTAAATCCTACGAATTTTTTTTCTCAGATTCCATTCCCACACAAACAAAATTTTGTAATTACCTAACTGGAATATCACTTGCCAAAGTTAATTCCTTAACCTGGAAATTAAAATGATATACATTGCTAAGAAGTTTCTTTTCATGGACTGTGATAAATGAAAATCTCATCCTCTGAAGAATGGTTATGAGCCCGTAAAAATCTATCCCTTCTCCTAACAAATTCTAAATTCATTTCACCCCTTTCTATCATCGTAAATAAAGTGTTTTACGTCAAAAAAACTCGTGAATAAAGCTATTTGCTCTATAAATTGCAAATAATTAATCATTTAACTAACGTGTTAAACAGCAAATAATTAAAAAGTAATTTTACCCTGTTGGCTTTGCAAATATTTCCTGTTAACCAAAATCTAATGAACGCATACTGTATTTATCTTGCTAATTCTTCATATGTTGGGGATAAAGTGTTTTGAGTTATAATTTGCAAATACTTCAAAAGGTGGTTTTGCACCCTCCTTTTCATTGCAAACAGTTCTTGATGACAAAAAGTGAATGAATACTGTATTTATCTCGTAGATTCTTCCTTTATCGTAAATAGAGTGTTTTACCATATTAATTGCAAATCAGTAATAAGCATTACAACTTTTGTGGTTGCCCACAATTTAAGGAATACATTCAGTACTGTATTTGTCTTGCTTATTCTTCATTTATTGTGGATAAATTGTTTTCTGCTAATACCAGCAAAGAATTAATGGTTTTGTATGCTATTATGGTAGCATAAATATTTCTGGTTAGCTGTGAATAACCAATATATTTTCATCCAGTAGAATAATATTGGAAACTCATTATATGTGTGTTCATGCTTTCACTTTCCCATTATTAACAGTGTGTCGTTTCTGTTTCTGCAATTGCAGTGTCCTCTATTCTACTCTGCCTGTGTGACAGAGGTAATCGTCGAGTTGAGGCCAAAGTCTTGGCATACGTCTGTGGTGCCGGGAAACGAAATCATGCTCACTACCTCCAGGATTCGAGGCAACATTTCATAAAATTTAATTAGAAAATTTAAGTCAATTATTTTAATGTCATTGCATTTCCAAAATTAAAAGAAAGTTGAATTCTGAGTTTCATATAACCGAGTAGTGGTATAACGGGTGGGGTGTTTAAGTACAAATATCTGTCCTGTCTGTTTGTGAGCTCTTAACCGAGCTCAGTACTTTGAGTCCTCTTAGTAAAACAGAATCTTAACAACTCTCCATTCCCCCAACATGTTTGGCGCCCGAACAGGGACCCGAACAGACAGACTGATTTTGATCAATTTATTTTTATTTTGCTTTTTAACATTGCACATGAAACCCGATTACCATTGGCTCGATTACTGAAATGAATAAATCATAGGCTGCACACGAAAATTTCATCGCTAGAGACGTTGCGGATCAGAAATTTTTTTTATTTTCAAGATTAATTACGATAACTATTATTTTCTTGTTTCCCATGTGGTAAACAAAATTTCAGGAAATCTACATGAGATTGTGTGGTAACAGACTTAAGAAATTTTGCATGACGAGAAGACGTGTTATTTAAAATTTCATTTATTTGCGTGATAAGATTGAGTTTTAAAGCATTCGTGTTTTATATATCCGCTAAAGGGTGATACTTGTTAAGAATTGTCTATATTTCCCTGGGATTTAGGAATTGGGAATAAGCATATTAAGTATTTTGCTCATAATTATGCTTCATATTCAAGCATTGACTGCTCATAGATTGAGAAGAAAAACTTTGGTGTCATTTATCGAGCCTAGGCTAAGCCTTTCATGTGTCTGAGTTGTCATTTGAAGATAAATTTTGTCATTACTAGTAGACATGTGTAATCTGGCTGCCTAGTAAGCCGTTAGCTTATCTTTGGTGTATTTTGCATAGGATCTGTGCCCTTTTGCCAACACTCCATAACTTTACTTACGACATTTTATTTGTGGGAACTGCCATAAAAGAGCTCATACGCAGGCACGACCGCTATGCTGCACTTGTTTGTATTCTCTGGCACTGGGTGCTAGTCAGTAAAATTCGTTGTTGCTTATTCCTTTCATTTGCACCATAACAGCAAGCACTGCCACGTATTGCTGTTAAGCAGGCAGGACTGCCATCCTGTATTACCAGTGTTTCATGCACTGTTTTGCAACATTTTGTTGCTGTTGCACTTGATTGTGTTGTTCATTCCTTTCATTCGCACCATAACCACAAATACTGCCACATATTGCTGTTAAGCAGGCACGACTGCCATCCTGCATTACCAGTGTTTCATGCACTGTTTTGCAACATTTTGCTGCTGTTGCACTTGATTGTATTTTGAGTCACTTTTATGGTGAGGTATTGAGATCACTTTTACGTTTAAGTTTGAACTGTGGTATTGAATATTTTTCTCTCCTTGGTGTTGTGTGGTTCTTTCATTTTTTTTCTATGATTGTAGAGATTTGTTTTTTGTGGTTGTTTTTGGCACTTCGTTATTGACTGTTTAGGAAACCACCATGGAAACCAGGCAGTCACAGGAAACAAACATGGAAACCATCGAAACATTCGATGAGGAGCGTTACCTGGAAATAATGATTGCTAGGGGTGAGAGATACGGTCTTTCCCCAGGGCAGAAGCTCTTCGAATGGGCTCATGAGAAGATGGTTGAACACCGAGATAAGCTGGAGAAGAGAGCAAGTGATGAGGCACAAGCACAACGTGAACATGAGCTTGCACTTGCTCGGCTTTGAGTGGGAATCCCAGACAATAGTCCTTTATCCGGAAATAGAGATTACAGGAACCTGAAGCACAAGAGCCCCTCGCAGAACTCCAATCGTCCAGCTCATCCTCCTCACACTCCTAAGCCTTATTACGGCCATGCACCCACACTCAAGAAGGATGACCCAGTAAAACCTAAGCCTCAGCAGTTCAGAGGCAAAGGCCATTACTCTGCTCCTCCTTCCCAGGGTTTTCAGCCAAACTCTAAGAGCCACCACGCTCCCTTACACAGCAGGTGATTCCAAAATGTCTAGGAACTATAAATGGTGTGGAAGTTGAGATAGCCCTCGACACAGGAGCCAATGGCATATTTGTTGATATGAGATTCGTCAGGGATGGAGGTTATACCGGCAAAGTCGTTCGTGTGCGGGTTGCTGAAGGAACACCCCAAATACGACGCTGCTGTGTCATTAATCTGGATTGCAAATACTACAAGGGAAAAGCCCCAACTGTGGCAATGATTGGGCTTATGTACCCTGTCTTGCTGGGTCGTGCACTGAACCTAGTTCCTATATTCAAGGCCGACCTCTGCCATAAGGACATTTCTCGTTAATACTTCCCTCGGGGAAGTCACATGAAGCCATTTCACCAGCAACTCCTGGCCTCGATGCCAAGAATTTGAACGATTCTCCGACCGACTCCGTTGAGTCTGCTGCAGTTAGTACACGTGATGTGGAACGCTGAGAGTTTCCCCCTCCTTTACCAGATGATGCACCTCTAGAGCCATTGAAGTCCCATCCTGACTTTGCCAAATTGCAGCAAGATTGCCCCAGCCTCAAATGCTGGATGCAGCAGGCCACGGAGGGAAGGACCTTCACGGTGAGAGGAGGAGGCCAGATCACTTACGCCCTTGAAGATGGAGTACTTCATAGGCATGTGACTAAAGATGGCCACACCTTTAAACGGTTGGTGGTGCCCGCTTTGTTGCGCCGCCAGGCTATGTATGTGGCACACCATTTACCTCTGAGTGGACACAGAGGCAAAGCAAAAACTCGGCACGTTCTTCAGAAGGCTTTTGCATGGCTAAACATGTACGCTGAGATAGACAGATATGTAGGCTCCTGCCCTGTCTGTCAATCCACCTCAATGGCACCGGTACCAAAAGTTCCCATGGGGATAACTAAGCTTTCAATGGAGCCAATTTCCAAGGTCGCTATTGACATATTAGGTCCTATTTATCCAGCTTCGTCCACGGGGAAACAGTTACTCCTGGTATATGTTGACCTGGCAACAAGGTACCCAGATGCAGTGCCACTGTCATCTATCACGACTGAAGCAGTCGCTCATGCCCTATTTGAAATCTGCTCCAGGGTTGGCATTCCTGATCAGGTCACTTCTGAAAATGGAAGTCAGTTTACAAGTAGGCACTTTGAGGCTTTCTGTAACCTTTTAGAAATGAAGCACATTCGTACGAGTGTCTATCATGCCCAATCAAATGGAGAATGCGAACGCTATAACGGGACATTGAAGCGATGTTTGCGCAAGCTAGTGATAGATATACCTAGGCAGTGGGGCAAGTACGTCCCTGCTGCACTTTTCTCCTTCAGAGACACGCCCCACGACACTACTGGATACTCGCCTTTTGAGCTGATTCATGGTCATAAGGTCAGAGGCCCAGTGGAATTCTTGGCAGAATGTTGGGATTCACCTACCATCGAAGATGACAATAGGGATGTCCATGAGTATATTTTGAAGTCTTCGTCTCATCTCAAAAAGGCTTGGAAAACTGCACAATTAGCCATTAAGGGTCACCAGCAGACTGCCAAGCTCCTCTTTGACAAGCGTGCCCGGCATCGTGCCTTGAGTCCCGGAGATCGAGCTCTGTTACTTCTTCTAACAGATACTCAAAAGCTAATGCTACGCTGGAAAGGACCGTACACTGTGGTACAACGGATGACCCCTGCCAATTATGTGCTAAATGTTGATGGCAATAACCAGAAATACCACATTAAGCAGCTGAATCTTTATTGTGAGGACCCGTAGGCCAACAGGGATCCTGCGCTGGCATTCTCAGCAACCCCTATAGATGCCCTCAGCATCGACAGAACCTCCGAGGCTGCAGCAACACAGGTGCTCCATTATAGCCACCCCTTACCTCCTATATTGGAATACTCCACCCTTGCAGTGGAGACAGACTTACGGGAGTGGAGTTTTTTGGAAGAAGCCACTCTGGCCGCAGCCACCACCCTCGCAATTGAAGACATAAGCTTAGCTTTTGATCATGGGAAGGATCCTGCCATTCCCACACGCCGAAAGGAAAGTGTGAGTAATTGCATTATTAACTCCAGACTGCAACCGAGTCCACGGGAACAGCTGAACAAGCTATTAGAGGACTATGAGAACGTCTTCAACGACCTCCCAGGCATTACCGCTACCCTTGAGCATCATGTCAGATTGACTGACCCAGAGCCATTTCGACATTCCTATGGTCTTCACCACCAGCTGTCCGTACGGCTGAAGGAAGATCTTGACACTTGGGTCCGCCTTGGAATAGTTGAAAAGAGCATTTCGCCTTGGTGTTTGCCGTTACTGGCAGTGCGTAAGCGAGATAGCAGTCACAGGTTCTGCCTAGACTGTCGCAAGCTTAACTCCCGTACCATCTTTGATGGAGAGCCCATTGCTGATGCCGAGCATATTTTCTCGTTGCTCTCCCAAGCCCGTTACCTGTCCAAGTTGGATCTGGCCAGTGAATTTTGGCAAGTCCCGCTGAGCGAGACTACCAAGCCCCTAACAGCCTTTTCCACAAGATATGGTCTATACCAGTTCAGGGTCATGCCTTTTGGTATGGTAAAAGCCCCTGGCTGCTTCAGCAGATTCATGAGGATAGTAATACAGGATCTCGACAATGTTTCATGCTTTATAGACGACATCCTGGTGCATTCTCAGAATTGGTCATCGCACCTCAAGACTCTCCGCAGGGTTCTCACCCGTCTGAACCAGCATGGACTTCATTTAAAGACTTCCAAATGTGAGATTGGTTTCACACAATTGCAGTATTTCGGCCACATGGTTGGAGAAGGAGTTATGTCCCATTTACATGACAGGGTACTAGCTATTAAGGATATGGAGAAACCTGCTACTGTCACTCAACTGAGATCATTCCTGGGTAGTGTCGGCTACTACCAACTGTTCATTCCACACTTTAATACTATCGCTGTCCCATTGCAGCAAATGACCTCCTCAAAGCAAGGTAAAACTTCCCCTGTCCAATGGACAGACGAAGCGGAGAGAGCATTTTTCAAGCTTCGAAAAGCATTGACGGGTGAGCCAGTATTACAACTGGTAAACCCTGATTTTCCATTTATCTTGCAGACCGACGCCTCAGATGAAGGCCTGGGTGCCGTGCTCTTGCAAGCCCGATCAGACAACTCAGCAGAAGTAGCTCCAATGCGATATGCAAGCCACAAGATTCGCCCTGCTGAGCTAAATTACTCCACCATGGAGAAGGAAGCTCTAGCTGCATATTGGGCCATAAAGAAATTTGAAGTCCATCTGTATGGCCAACATTTTACACTGAGAACCGACCACCGACCTCTCCTATATTTACAGACTGCAAACAAGCTAAATCCTCGCCTGAAAAGGTGGGCACTTTGCCTGAATCTTTTCAAATTCACTGCCCAACATGTTCATGGCAAGGACAATGACCTTGCTGATCTACTAAGTCGACGGTCATTACCCTCAAATGAGGAAGCTGGTGCTGTTAGCCTCAATTTGGTTAGTCAGTAAAGATTACTTCTCTGGTGTGTTTTTTATTTTTTATGTTTATCTTTTATGTCTTTAATACTGTACTGTACTTGTTTATTTTAGCGTACAAACGTTATTCCTAATGGAAGACGAAAAAGATGAAAAATATTTCTTTGATCGTAGTTTGATATTTCCCTTTGTGGGAATCTGAAAGCCAGAACATGGCGGAAACATTTTAGTTTAGTATTGAATAGCTGAAACTGTTTTAAATCCAGCCGCCAATGTTAATGACAACTTGGTTCATATTTTACATTTGCATATACTGTATTTTTTTTATGTTATTGTTTTATTGCATGTGAAGCATTTTTAAACTTAAATATTGATATTCACTGATATCTACTTGTGATTATAATTTTCTTGAAATTTGAATTTGATCACATTTCTAATAGTATGATATGATCCAGTGGTGGATCCCATTCTTATTGTTCATTTGTTCTTTTCCATGAGAAGGATATCTCATCCCTCATAATAGCACTGAAATCACCGTAACTTCCTCTGTTCTTTTTTCGCCTTCTGTAGTAGAATTTTGCTAAACCAATATTCTCTTTAAAGGGCCTTTGTGACAGAGTGTTTCGCTCAAAGTCACCAGAGGCTGTTAGATGCCTTATTAGTTAATTTAGTAACTTAATTCTCATTTTTCTAACTAAAAAAATAATTCCCATTTCTTGACTTTTGCAGATTATGATTATTTGCAATTTATATTTTAGCCTATAGCTAATTTTAAATATACCTTATTTACTATTCTTGTATGTGTAGAAGCATAGGCCCGATATAAAGGCTGCTCCTACCTTTCCATCTTTTCAGTGAACCTATCAGATACATTTTCTTTACAATTTTCTTATGATAAAATAGCTCTTGCTAATAAATTATTATAAAAATTGTTCTTGCTGATAATTTTGTTACAAATTTGAACTTGCTGTTATGTCATTAGCCTGTCTAGATATATTTCAGTAGCTTCTTTATTATATGAGTACTTAAATTCCGTCTCCTACAATGCAAGGAACGCTCTAGAGATTGTTTACCAGTAACCTAACTTTCCATTATTATTCTTGTTTTATTTTATTTGCTTCCACTTGTTACACCTAAAATACTGTCTCTCCCTTGCATCTCTGCTATAATTGCCTGCCAGGAACCACCACTAAAGTAGCCCTTAAATGATATAAGAGCCAGTTACTGCTCTGGAAATATATCCTACAGATGACGTCACCAGGAGGGACATTGAAGCGTCCTCATTTGGCGGCCAAACATCCCAGAGGCAGCATCTCGCCTGAGCAGTCAAGTTTATTTCAAACCTTATTTAGGTGACATCTTCACAGGAATTCATCTGGCACAAACAAGGTGAGGGATAGTGTATGGTAAAGCTCGTGGGTCATGCAAATTGGTTTTTCGAGAATTAGTTACATTCATTACTGGTTAAATCCTACGAATTTTTTTTCTCAGATTCCATTCCCACACAAACGAAATTTTGTAATTACCTAACTGGAATCTCACTTGCCAAAGTTAATTCCTTAACCTGGAAATTACAGCTGATAAACATTGCTAAGAAGTTTCTTTTTTATGGAATGTGATAAATGAAAATCTCATCCTCTGAAGACTGGTTATGAGCCCGTAAAAATCTATCCCTTCTCCTAGCAAATTCTAATTTCATTTCACCCCTTTCTATCATCGTAAATAAAGTGTTTTTCGTCAAAATGACTCGTGAATAAAGCTATTTGCTATATAAATTGCAAATAATTAATCATTTAACTAACGTGAAAAGGTAATTTTACCCTGTTGGCTTTGCAAATATTTCCTGTTAACCAAAATCTAATGAACGCATACTGTATTTATCTTGCTAATTCTTCATATGTTGGGGATAAAGTGTTTTGAGTTATAAGTTGCAAATACTTCAAAAGGTGGTTTTGCACCCTCCTTTTCATTGCAAACAGTTCTTGATAACCAAAAGTGAATGAATACTGTATTTATCTCGTAGATTCTTCCTTTATCGTAAATAGAGTGTTTTACCATATTAATTGCAAATCAGTAATAAGCATTGCAACTTTTGTGGTTGCCCACAATTTAAGGAATACATACAGTACTGTATTTGTCTTGCTTATTCTTCATTTATTGTGGATAAATTGTTTTCTGCTAATACCAGCAAAGAATTAATGGTTTTGTATGCTATTATGGTAGCATAAATATTTCTGGTTAGCTGTGACTAACCAATATATTTTCATCCAGTAGAATAATATTGGAAACTCATTATATGTGTGTTCATGCTTTCACTTTCCCATTGTTAACAGTGTGTCGTTTCTGTTTCTGCAATTGCTGTATCCTCTCGTCTACTCTGCCTGTGTGACAGAGGTAATCGTCGAGTTGAGGCCAAAGTCTTGGCATACGTCTGTGGTGCCGGGAAACGAAATCGTGCTCACCACCTCTGGGATTCGAGGCAGCATTTCATAAAATTTAATTAGAAAATTTAAGTCTATTCTTTTAATGTCATTGCATTTCCAAAATTAAAAGAAAGTTGAATTCTGAGTTTCATTTAACCGAGTAGTGGTATAACGGGTGGGGTGTTCAAGTACAAATATCTGTCCTGTCTGTTTGTGAGCTCTTAACCGAGCTCAGTACTTTGAGTCCTCTTAGTAAAACAGAATCTTAACAACTCTTCATTCCCCCAACACAGAGCTCTTCTGTGCTTCAGCTAGAGCTCTAGCTTGATCAAAGGCAGTAGTTAAGTCAAATGTTCTATTCTCAAGGAATCTCTGACAAATGACATTAGATAATGATCCACTTATGTAAACATCCCAGATTGCTTCCTCCTTACATTGTCCAGCACCGACAGCTTTGTAGTTACAATCACCACTTAGATTCTTCAGGGCCTGAAAGTATTCATCTAATGTTTCCCCTTGTTGTTGTCGACGGATTGATAACAAATGTCTTGCATAAACTTCATTCTTAGGCTTTACATATATATCCTGTGATGTTGC
>JAXCGZ010022281.1:7500-10000 GCA_037179515.1 Halocaridina rubra | reverse complement strand
TATATATATATATATATATATATATATATATATATATATATATATATATATATATATATATATATATATATATATATATATATATATATATATATATATATATATATATATATATATATATATATATATATATATATATATATATATATATATATATATATATATATATATATATATATATATATATATATATATATATATATATATATATATATATATATATATATATATATATATATATACATACACACACACACACACATATATATATATATATATATATATATATATATATATATATATATATATATATATATATATATATATATATATATATATATATATATATATATATATATATATATATATATATATATATATATATATATATATATATATTTATATATATATATATATATATATATATATATATGTATATATATATATATATATATATATATATATATATATATATATATATATATATATATATATATATATATATATATATATATATATATATATATATATATATATATATATATATATATATATATATATATATATATATATATATATATATATATATATATATATATATATATATATATATATATATATATATATATATATATATATATGTATGCAAGGGATGGAGTGCATCTTTCTAATTCAGGTGTCTCGGTATTGGCTGGTATGATAGACAGAGAGGTAGGGGGGTTTTGTTAGACACAAATAATGAAATGATTAATACTTGTGCAGAGAAATTAGTCAGTAAGGGTTCAGTAAATAGTGGGGCAAATAACTGGGAGTCTAAGGATAAGAACCATTTGTTACATAGAACAAATATTAACAAAAAGAATAGCCACAAGAAGGGTGAAGCTAGAGAAAGTTTAAAAGTATATTATACAAATAGCCGTAGTTTAGGTAACAAGATAGAAGAACTGAGAGCCATAGTATGTAGTGAGAGACCGGATATAAAATGCATTAGTGAAAGTTGGATTAAATTAGAAAGCAAACACCTTAAAGCTGAGTACATAATTACAGGATATAAACTTTATAATGCTGATCGTAGTGCAGACAAAAGAGGGGGAGGGGTAATTATGTATATTAAAGATAGCCTCAGAAGCTGCATTAAGTCTGGAATTAAGACAAATCTAAATTCAGAAACCTTATGGGTTGAAATTAAAAATAATATAGAAAGTCTAGTTGTAGGAGTAGTCTACAGACCACCTGATCTAGATAATATAGAGTCGCAAGTTATATACGATGAAATTTCTAAAGTGACCAGGTCAAATAGAGTTTGCATTGTAGGCGATTTTAATTTTAGACATATTAACTGGGAAACCATAACAGGTGATAGTAGCTCTAAGGAGTTTTTGGAAGTAGTAGAAGACAATTTCCTTTCTCAGCATGTACATGAAGCAACACGGGGGGTGAATACACTAGATTTAGTTCTTAGTAATAGAGAGAATATGGTTACAAATTTAGAAGTTGGTGAAAAAATGGGCAACAGTGACCATGATTCCATTAGATTTAACATAATTTTCAAGGAAACTATAAAGGAAAATAAGAATATTGTTCCAAACTTTAGAGCAGGAGATTTTGGGGGCTTAAAAACTAAATTATCTAATGAGGTATGGGAAGGGATTTCTGGGGTACAGATGTGGGTAGTTAATCCAGCAGGTCAGGTCGCAGGTAGCGGATTACCCCGAAATTTGGGTACCACATGCCAAGGATTATCACAAGATAAGATCAATACATTAAATTCTCTCACAGGAAAGAACAGCAGTCCGTCAGTTAATATAAATTTGGATGAGGAATATAACAATTTTGTCATGACTCTTAAGAATAGTCAGAGAGACTATATTCCCATGAAACATTGCAGATCAAGAAAAAATGACCCTAAATGGATGAACAATAGAATAAAGAATCTTATAGGTATTAAAAGAGGAATATACAGGAAACTAAAAAGAGGTGAAGAGCAGGTGAGGCAGCAATATATACAGTTAAACAGGGAAGTTAAAAATATAGTTAGAGAGTCGAAAAGAAAATACGAAGTTAGAATAGCAGGAGAAGCTAAAGAAAATCCTAAAGGGTTTTATCAACATTATCAAACAAAATTTAAGGAAAAAGTCGGACCAATTGAAGTAGCCAATGGCCATATCACAGATGACGATAAAGTGATGTGTACATGTTTAAATGATTATTTCTTATCTGTATTTACAAATGAAAACTTGGAAAATATTCCGGAAGTAGAATCCATTTACAGAGACAGTCCTGATAATATACTTAGTTCAATAAATATTACGAGAGAGGAGGTAATAAAAGAAATAGATAAATTAAAGGCTCATAAATCTCCGGGACCTGATGGAATATATGCTAGAATATTAAAGGAATGCAAGGAAGAGCTTAGTTGTCCTCTAACTGCATTATTTAATAATTCAATAAAATTAGGATCGGTACCCATGGAGTGGAAATTGGCAGATGTGGCACCAAT
>JAXCGZ010022281.1:0-2500 GCA_037179515.1 Halocaridina rubra | reverse complement strand
TTCTTAAGGGTTTTTCGTGCCTTACAAACTTACTGTCTTTTTATTCAGAAGTTTACGAGGCAGTAGATTGTGGCAAAGAATATGATACAATATATCTAGATTTTAGCAAAGGTTTTGATAGAGTTCCTCACAAAAGATTAGTTAAAAAGCTGGAAGCTCATGGTATAGGAGGAGCTGTGCTCAGATGGATCAAACAATGGTTAAAAGACAGAAAACAGAGGGTTTGCATAAATGGAGAGAAATCAGAGTGGGGCTCGGTTACAAGCGGGGTACCACAAGGCTCGGTACTGGGTCCTCTATTATTCATCGTATATCTAAATGATCTGGATTCGGATATCAGTAGTAACCTAAGTAAATTCGCAGACGACACTAAAATAGGTAGAACTATAAATGGAAAAGAAGACATTCATGCTTTACAGGAAGATCTAAATAGATTATCTGAATGGTCGGACAAATGGCAAATGGAATTTAATGTTGAAAAATGTAAAGTAGTTAAAATGGGTACTATAAAAGACAATACTAGTTATAAGCTAAATAACCATGAAATCATGAGTTCTCAGTGTGAAAGGGATTTGGGAGTTCTTGTGAGTAGTAGTCTTAAGCCAAGAGAGCAATGCACAGCAGTCAGAAATAAAGCAAACAGAATTTTAGGATTTATCTCAAGAAGCGTCAGCAATAGGACGGAAAAAGTTATTTTGCAGCTCTATCTTGCATTAGTTAGGCCCCATTTAGATTATGCTGTGCAATTCTGGTCACCCTATTATAGAATGGAAATTGAATCCTTGGAGAGAGTGCAACGAAGAATGACCAAGATGATACACAATATCAGAAATCTACCATATGAGGACAGATTAAAAAAACTTAATCTACATTCTCTAGAGAGGCGAAGAGTTAGGGGGGATATGATTGAAGTGTATAAATGGTTTAAAGGGATTAACAAGGGAGATATTAATAAAGTTTTAAAAATTCATGATCAAACCAGAACTCGTAATAATGGATTTAAGCTTGATAAATTTAGGTTCAGAAGGGAAATTGGTAAAAATTGGTTTGGTAATAGAGTAGCTGATGCATGGAACAAGCTTCCTAGTAGGATAGTAAATGCCAATACCTTAGACACCTTCAAATGTAGATTAGATAGACATATGACAGAGGTAGGGTGGGTATGAATAGGTTAGTGCTTATTAGAAAAATCATAAAAAGAAAAACAGAATAAATAAGTAGAGTAGAATAGAATAGGTTAGACATGCTGAAAATACAATTCAAAAATGGAGCTGCCTCGTGTGTGCCAGTAGGCATGTTGCAGTGTCCTCTATTCTTATGTTCTTATGTTCTAAGTTAAAATACTCGAGAAAATTCCTTATACACCAATTTTTTTTTCTATTCCAAAGGTAAAATTATTCTCGAATTAAACCTTAATTCATTACTACCTTTGTTGCTCTTTCCTGGAGCTGCAGAGTAGGATTTGGAAGTTCCTGAAATCTTTCCGGAGAGGCGACCACATGTTAATGGCCTCCTTTCAGAGTTCCTAAAAATTAAAGGAGAGATTTAAGCTTAATTGCTTAGGCTTAAAATTCGCGAGCAGTGAAAACAAGTTTGGAGTCAAGAAAAATAAAGAGAGAATTAGAGAACATAAAATTCTCATTACAAATGCAATTACATGGCAATTAAAAGCTTTTTCTACTAAAGACATGCTTGTCTAGATTTCTTTTTCTTGCTCTTCTTTCTTGGATTGTATCGAAATGTAATCATACTTAGAAATGAATTTATCGTTGTTTTTATTATTTATAATGAGCGGAAATTAATTTACAAGATAAAGAGGCTTGGGAGGTAGAAGATAGGGCTAATCTTACATTGGAATGAGAGAAATACCTCCACATTATAATTATTTAATTTTTTTTCTTTCAAAGAGAGATCCTGGAAAAGCATATATAATTCCCATCAAAATCCTAGCTTGTGAAGGCACTGTTCTATTCTAATGCTTTGCCCGCTTGAGTTAATTAATTGAGGGTAAGGATGAAGCAGAATCATTATGATAAAAAAAAAGCTCAAAAAGCTCGTTTTGTGTATTCAAACGTTTATAGAGAAATCATGGTAACTAAGACCT
This sequence comes from Halocaridina rubra, assembly GCA_037179515.1. Classification (NCBI taxonomy): domain Eukaryota; kingdom Metazoa; phylum Arthropoda; class Malacostraca; order Decapoda; family Atyidae; genus Halocaridina; species Halocaridina rubra. The sequence goes on along the minus strand of JAXCGZ010022281.1, from coordinate 396 downwards.
ATTTTTTTTATGTTTAAATTTCTAACCTTATTTCATATGTGATGAGGCTGCTGCCCAAGCGAAATTATGGTTTTAAAGAAATTAAGGTAGGATATAAAATTAGATTAAAATGATTCATTCGGATAGGTAAATATCAGAGAAGGCGTGAAAGGTAACTTAGCAGTAGTCACAAATCTCTTCACAGTTTAGTTCCTGAGTTCATCCAGTGAGGACGTGCTTCCAGTAGCTCTAGTCTTGTCCATACTTAGTACAATGGAGAGTGGTGGTGTTCTTTGTGCTGGCGGTGTTAGTGGTAGTGGTGTTGGTGGTGGTGTCGTTGTTGGTGCTGTTTATGGCTGTGCTGGGGATTTGTCCTCGTCTGACGCAAGCAGACTCATTTTTTATTTAAGAAATGAG
>JAXCGZ010022280.1:0-13487 GCA_037179515.1 Halocaridina rubra | reverse complement strand
TCTTGCTCCTAATAAATTCTAATTTCATTTCACCCCTTTCTATCATCGTAAACAAAGTGTTTTACGTCAAAAACTCGTCAATAAAGCTATTTGCTATACAAATTGCAAATATTTAAAAGGTAATTTTTCTCAGTTGGCTTCGCAAATATTTCTTGTTAACCACAATTTAATGAATGCATACCGTATTTATCTTGCTAATTCTTCATATGTTGGGGATAAAGTGTTTTGAGTTATAAGTTGCAAATACCTCAAAAGGTGGTTTTGCACCCTTTTTTTTCATTGCAAACAGTTCTTGATAACCAAAAGTGAATGAATACTGTACTTATCTCGTGGATTCTTCCTTTATCCTAAATAGAGTGTTTTACCATATTAATTGTTAATCAGTAATAAGCATTGCAACTTTTTGTGGTTGCCCACAATTTAAGGAATACTTACAGTACTGTATTTGTCTTGCTTATTCTTCATTTATTGTGAATATATTGTTTTCCTTTAAAACCAGTAAAGAATTAATGGTTTTGTATGCTATTATGGTAGCATAAATATTTCTGGTTAGATGTGAATAACCAATATATTTTCAGCCAGTAAAATGACATTGGAAACTCATTATAGGTGTGCTCATGCTTATATCATTTCTGTTTCTGAAATTGCAGTGTCCTGTATTCTACTCTGCCTGTGTGACAGAGGTGATCATCAAGTTGAGGCCAAAGTCTTGGCATACGTCCATGGTGCCGGGAAACGAAATCGTGCTCACCACCTCCGGGATTCGAGGCAGCATTTCATAAAATTTAATTTGAGAAATTTAATTCAATTCTTTTAATGTCATTGCATTTCCAAAATTAAAAGAAAGTTGAATTCTGGGTTTCATTTAACCGACTAATGGTAATAGAGATGGAGTGTTCAAGTACAAATATCTGTCCTGTCTGTTTGTGAGCTTTTAACCGAGCTCGGTACTTTGAGTCCCCTTAGTAAAACAGAATCTTAACAACACTCTAGCATCCTAAACCCCAACACATAGTAAATAAAGTTATTTACATCAAAACACGTATATAAAGTGATCTACATCAAAACTCGTAAATAAAGTGATTTACTATTTAAATTGCAAATAATTATCCATTTAACTAATGTGTTTTATGCTATAAACTGCAAAAAAATTTTACCCTGTTGGCTTTGCAAATGTTTCTTGTTAATCACAATTTTATGAATGCATACAATATTTATCTTGCTGATTCTTCATATACTGGAGATAAAGTGTTTTGAGTAATAAACTCCAAATACTTCAAAAGGTGGTTTTGCCCTTTTTGCATTGCAAATATTTCTTAATAACCAAAATTGAATGAATACTGTATTTTTCTCATAGATTCTCCTTTTATTGTATAGTGTTTTACCCTATAAATTGCAAATAATTAATAAGCAATTTTTGCCCAATTGGCATATGTATCTTTTGTGGTTGCCTACAATTTAAGGAATACATACTGTATTTGTCTCGCTAATTCTTCATTTATTGTGAATAAATTGTTTTCCTCTAATGCCGGCAAATAAGTAATAGTTTTGTATGCTCTTATGTTAGTGTAAATATTTCTGGTTAGCTGTGACTAACCAATATAGTTCCATCCAGTAGAATAATATAGGGAACTCATTATTTGTGTGTTCATGTTTTCTATTTCCGCAATATCAGCGTCCTCTATTCTACTCTGCCTGTGTGACAGAGGTGATCGTCGAGTTGAGGCCAAAGTTTTGGCATCCATCTGTGGTGCCGGGAATTGAAATTGTGCTCACTACCACCGGGATTCGTGGCAGCATTTCATAAATTTAAATTTTAAATTTGTTTCAGCTCTTCAATAATTTAATCAATTTTTTTTTTATCATTGCATTTCCAAATTAAAAGAAAGTTGAATTCTTAATTTCATTAAACCGAGTAGTGGTTGGATGGGTAATTTGCAAAATTAATAAATGTCCTGTCTGTTTGTGAGCTCTTTAACTAAGTTCAGTACTTTGAGTCCCCTTAGTAAAACAGAAACTTAACAACCTTCCCACTCCACAGATACGTTCCACTAAGGTGTATAGGCACACACTATACTACAGAAAACTAAGTAAAACCCATTTTACATGTACATGACTGAAAAACCTTTGTAAGCTAAAGTAAACAAGCACAGTATTAAAAAACTAAAAGATAAACATAAAAATAAACAACACATCAGAGAAGTAATCTTTACAGACTAGTTAAGATGAGTCTAGCAGCACCAGCTTCCTCATTTGAGGGTAACGAATGTCGACTTAGTAGATCCGGGAGGTCATTGTCCTTTCCATCAACAAGTTGGACAGTGAATTTGAAAAGATTCAGCTGCAGTGACCACCATTTCAGCCGAGTATTCAGCTTGTCTGCAGTCTTTAAATAAAGGAGAGGACAGTGGTCAGTTCTCAGTGTAAAATGTTGGCCATACAGATTGACTTCAAATTTCTTTATGGCCCTATATGCGGCCAGAGCTTCCTTCTCCATGGTGGAGTAATTCCGTTCTGCAGGGCGACACCCTGGGCTTACATATCGCACTGGAGCTGCTTCTGCTGAGTTGCCCGACCCGGCTTGCAAAAGCACGGTGCCCAGGCCTTTGTTGGAGGCGTTGATCTGCAAGATAAAGGGAAAATCGGAGTATCCAGTTGTAATACTGGCTTCTCAGATCTTGAAAAATGCTCTCTCTGCCTCGTCTGTCCATTGTACAGGTGAGGTTTTACCTCGCTTCGAGGAGGTCATTTGCTGCAAAGGAGCAGCGATAGTATTAAAGTGTGGAATGAACCTTTGGTAGTAGCCAACACTACCCAGGAATGAACTCAGTTGAGTTACAGTAGCAGGTTTCTCCATATCCTTAATAGCTTGCACCTAGTCCTGTAAAGGGGACATAACTCCTTCTCCGACCAAGTGGCCGAGATACTTCAACTGTGTGAAACCAATCTCGCTTCATTTAAATGAAGTCCATGCTGTTTCAGATTAGTGAGAACCTTGCCAAAAGTCGCGAGGTGTAATGACCAATCCTGAGAATGCACCAGGATGTCGTCTATAAAGCTTAAAACATTGTTGAGGTCCTACATTACTGTCCACATGAGTAGGCTGGAGCAGTCAGGAGCATTAACCATCCCAAAAGGTATGATCCTGAACTGGTAGAGACTGTATCTTGTGGAAAAGGCTGTTAGAGGTTTGATAGTCTCTCTCAGCAGGACTTGCCAGAATCCACTGGCAAGATCCAAATTGGACAGGTAGCGGGCTCGGTAGAGGAATGAGAAAATATGGTCAGCCTTGGCAATGGGCTCTCCATCAAAGATGGTACGAGAGTTAATCATACAACAGTCAAGGCAGAACCTGTGACTGCCATCTCGCATACTCACTGCCAGTAACGGTGCACACCAAGGCGAAATGCTCTTTTCAGCTATTGCGAGGCGGACCCAAGTGTCAAGATCTTCTTTCGGATGTACGGACAGCTGGTGGGAAAGCCATATGGATGCCGAAATGGCTGAGAGTTAGTCAAACTGACATGATGCTCAAGGTTAGCGGTAGTACCTGAGAGGTCGTTGAAGATGTTCCCATAGTCCTCTAATAGCTTGTTCAGCTGTTCCTGCTGACTCGGTTGCAGTCTGGAGTTAATAATGCAATTACTCACACTTCCCTTTCGGTGTGTGGGAATGGCAGTATCCTTACCATCATTTAAAGTTGAGGTTACGTCTTCAATTGCTAGGGTGGTGGCTGCAGCCAGAGGGGCTTTTTTAAAAAACTTCCACTCCCCTAAGTCTGTCTCCACTGCAAGGGAGGAGTATTCCAATATAGGAGGTAAGGGGTGGCTATAATGAAGCACCTGTGCTGCTGAAGCCTCGGAGGTAATGTTGGTGCTGAGGTCAACTATAGGGGTTACTGAGAGTACCAGCGCATGATCTCTATGGGCCTCTGGGTACTCACGATACAGCTTCAGCTTGTTAATGTGGTATTTCCGGTTATTGTCATCAACATTTAACACCTAATTATCGGTGGTTGCATGATATACCACAGTGTACGGTCCTTTCCAGCATAGCATTAGCTTACGAGCATCTGTTGGAAGAAGTAACAGAGCTCGATATCCGGGTGTCATGTCAGGGCACGACACCAGGCACGTTTGTCAAAGAGGAGCTTGGCAGTCTGCTGGTGACTCTTAATGGGTAACTGAACAGCTTTCCTGGTTTTATTGAGATGGGACGAAAACTTCAAAATATATTCATGGACGTCCCTATCGTCATCCTCGAAGGTAGGCGAGTCCCAACATTCTGCCAAGAATTCCACTGGGCCTCTAACCTTATGACCATAATTCAGCTCGAAAAGCAAGTATCCAGTAGTGTCATGGGGTGTGTCTTTGAAGGAGAAAAGTGCAGCGGGGATGTACTTGTCCCACTGCCTGGGTATATATATTACTAACTTGTGCAAACATTGCTTCATTGTCCCGTTATAGTATTCACATGTTCCATTTGATTGGGCATGATAGACACTCGTACAAATGTGCTTAATTTCTAAGAGGTTACAGAAAGCTTCAAAGTGCCTACTTGTAAACTGAATTCCATTGTCGGAAGAGACCTGCTCAGGGAAACTGACCCACGAGCAGATTTTGAATAGGACCTGAGTGACTGCTTTGATCATGATAGAAGATATTGGCACTGTATTTGGGTACCTTGTTGCGAGGTCAGCGTATACCAAGAGGAACTGTTTTCCTGTGGATGAAGGTGGGTCAATAGCACCTAATAATTCAATAGCGACCTTGGAAAGTGGCTCCATTGAGAGCTTAGTTATGCCCATGGGGACTTTCGGTTCCGGTGCTGTAGAGGTGGATTGACAAATAGGTTAGGAGTCCACGTATCTGTATACCTTGGGGTGCATTTTTCGTTATGGAAATGCCTTCTGAAGGAGGTGCTGAGTTTTTACTTTCCCTCTATATCTCCTCAGAGGTAAATGGTGTGCCACATATATAGCCTTGCGGCGTAACGAAGCGCGCACCACCAACTGTTTAAAGGTGTGGCCATCTTTAGTCACATGCCTGTGAAGGACTCCATCTTCAATGGTGAAAGTGATCTAGCCTCCTCCTCTCACCACAAAGGTTCTTCCCTCGGTGGTCTGTTGCATCAAGTGCTTGAGGCTGGGGCAGTCCTTATGCAGTTTGGCAAAGTGTTTGAGGGACTTCAGTGGCTCTAGAGGTGCATCATCTTGTAAAGGAGGAGGAAACTCTCTGTGTTCCAGATTAAAGTTACTAAATGCTGAAGAGTCATTAGAATTAATCAGAGAATTGTCAAAATTCCTAGCATCAGAGCCAGTAGTTGCTGCTGAAATGGCTTGTTGTGACTTCACCCAAGGGATGTTAAAATGTCCTCATGGTAGAGGTCCGCCTGAAAGATTAGAGCTAGGTTTGGTGCACAATCCAGGAAACCAGGGTACATAGGCCCAACCAATGCCATAGCTGGGGCTCTTCCCTGGTAGTATTTGCAATCCAGGTAAATGACACATCAGTGTTGCATCTGAGGTTCTCCTTCAGCAGCCCACTATGAACGATCTTGCCAGTGAAGTCTTCATCTCTGACAAATCTTTCATCAACAAATATGCCACTAGCCACTGTGTCAAGGACTATCTCAGCGTCCACACCATTTTTGGTTCCTAGGCACATTGAGACCATCTCGGGATCATCATGTTCAGTGAATTGCACACTGACAAGTTTATAGGGTGGTTCCTCAGCATTATCCTCAGTGGCCCTTTCTGGCCTTGTTTCTAGGGCATGGGCCGAGTAAGTGGCCAGATGGTTATGCTGGCTGCCCTGTGAGAGGGAGTGTGGTGGCTCTTAGAGTTTGGCTGAAAACCCTGGGAAGGTGGAGCAGGGTAATTGCCCTTGCCTCTGAACTGCTGATTTTTAGGTCTTACCAAGTCGTCCTTCTTTAGTGTGGGTGCATGGCTGTAATATGGCTTAGGAGTGTGAGGAGGATGAGCTGGATGATTGAAGTTTTGAGAAGCTTCCCATTCCTGCAATCTCCTTTCCGGTGAGAATCATGGCCTGCTGCAGGGGAGATGGCACTCTGAGGACGAGCCTTGGGAACGGCCCTTCTTGCCCACATAAGGTCACAGAGACATACTCCAGGCTCTTTGTGCTGGAAGTACTTGTCCACGGCGGCTAAACTTTTCTCAAAATTGATCTCATCCTTAAGCTGGGTCCTTACATATGCACGAACGTCTGTAGGGAGGTCATTGGCAACTGAATCAAACATCAAGAATGGATTCCACTTCTGTAGACGACATTTTGCAACACACAACCAATCATTGAAGAGGCGAGCTTTGTGGCTACTAAAGGCACTACAGTTCTCCTACTTCAATGGGAAAGCTGACACAACCTAACACGACACTGAGCTGGCAAAAAGATCTGTGCAGCAATGACAGTGAGTTTAACTTTCTCATAGTCCATCAGTTGCCCATGGTCAAATTCATTGACCAGGGCGAGCAGATGGGGTAGCATGGAGGCGAGCAGCCAACAACTCTTTTCAGCCTCTTTACCTTCACTAGCAGTTTCAAGACTTTCGAAAGAGCGGATGTAAGTATCGAGCGGTTGCTTGCCGTCGTATTTGTATTTCCGTATTGGGGGGGCCTCTCACGAGGCTGGTCCCTATTTCCGGGTGAAGCAACATTGTACGGGATTCCCGTGTGATTACCTAATTGTGATTACCTAATTGTGTTTACGGGAAAGAGCCCAAAGCTCGTATCTTCCCGTCTCCTGATCGGTTCCATTTTTAGACTTAGTGATACTTATCATACCTGTCCTTAAAACTATGGATTGAGATAGCATTAACTACCTCCTCGCTTAGCGAATTCCAATTATCAACTACTCTTACACTGAAAAAGTATTTCCTTACATCCTGCAAACAAGTTTTCTTACGAAGCTTCAAACTATGACCTCTAGTTCTAGAGCCAGCCATATCGAAATATCGATCCCTATCCACTCTATCATAACCATAAAGGAATTTAAAGACTGTCACCATATCCCCCCTTACTCTTCTAGCTTCGAATGATGGCAAGTCTAATTCCCTCAGCCTCTCATCATAACCGAGATTGCGTATTTCTGGCACAAGTTTCGTGGCATGTCTTTGAACTTTTTCAAACTTAGCTATGTGCTTTTTCAAGTGCGGATTCCAAAAGGGGGCTGCATATTCGAGTTTTGGCCTCACATAGGTTACATAAATATTTCTGAACATTTCCTTGTCCATGTGCCTGAAGGCTGCCCTTACATTTGATAAGAATGCATATGCTGCCCTTACTACACCATTTATATGTATTTCTGGAGACAAATCTGCCAGTATGTTTACTCCTAGATCTCTCTCATTTTCTGTCTCTTGAAGTTGTACTCCAGCCACCGAGTAGTCAAGCTTGGGCCTTCTTGCACTTGTACCCATTCTCATTACCTTACATTTTGAAGTATTGAATTTCATTAGCCACTTTTCTGACCACTCATGCAGATTATTTAGATCCTCCTGAAGTTCTCTACCATTGTTCTCGTTTTTTACTTTCTTCACAATCTTTGCATCATCTGCAAACATATTCATGAATGAATTTACAGACTCTGGTAGGTCATTTACATATACAAGGAACAAAAGTGGCCCTAAAACTGAACCCTGTGGAACTCCACTACTAACTCTTCTCCATTCAGACACTGAGTGTCTTACTCTAACCCTCTGTTCCCTTCCTTCTAAGTAAGTTTTTATCCATTCCAAGACATTTCCACCTATTCTCGCCATTGATTGCAGCTTCCTAATAAGTCTCCCATGTGGAACAGTGTCAAACGCTTTCTGGAAGTCTAGGAATATGCAATCTGCCCAGCCCTCTCTTTCCTGTAAGATTTGGCTTACCTCATCATAAAATTCTATGAAGTTTGTTACTGTTGATCTTCCTTCTCTGAAGCCATGTTGCCTCACTGACAAAAAGTTGAAGGATTCCAAGTGAAGAGAGATATGTTTCCTTAGTAGTTTCTCCATAACTTTGCAAACTATGCTGGTCAAGGAAACTGGTCTATAGTTCAGAGCCGTATCCCTCCTTCCCTTTTTGAAGATAGGTATCACATTTGCTTGTTTCCAGCATCTTGGAATCTCCCCCGACTCCAGTGACTCCTTAAATATGATACTTAGTGCCACTGATATTGTGTTTGCGCATTTTTTAAGCACATGAGGGGATATGTCATCAGGACCTGTAGCTTTATGAACATCTAAATCCATCAGCGCTTTGCATACCTCTGTGGCTGTAAGGTTGATGTTCTCTAATACCGGCCCTTGAGCTTCTATCACTGCAATCTGAGGGGGTGGGGTATTTTCTACTGTAAATACTGACTGAAACTCCTTGTTCAATTCTTTGCAGATCTCTTCGTCCGTCTCAGTGATGCTTCCATCCGCTCTCTTTAGCCTTAAAACCTGTTCTTTTACCTTCAGTTTTCCTCTGATAAAGCTGTGGAAAAGCTTGGGATTTTCTTTAGCCTTCCTGGTGATGTCCCTCTCATAATCTCTCTCTGCCTCTCTCCTTTTACTTAGGTAGTCATTTCTTGCTCTTTTGTAGGTTTGCCAGGCATTTATGTTTTTTCTCCTCCTATACCTTTTCCAGCATTTGTCTCTCCACTCCTTAGCTCTTTTACACCCATTATCGAACCATTTCTCTCTGGCATGAATTACACCTACTTTGGTGACAGGTATGCAGCAATCTACTATCTTCCCATATTTCTCACAAAAGATGTCATACATTTCTTGTACAGATTTGTTGTAAAATAAGGTTCTCCAGTCAATAACTGCAAAAAGCTCATTCATTTTGATGTAATCTCCTTTCGGATAGTTCCTCCTCATGTCCTCAGTGCCTCTACTCTCAGGAAGAATGTCTTCAATGATATACTCCATCAACAACACACAGTGGTCACTCTTTCCAATTGGTTGTTCATACTCAATATTTTCAATATCCAACACATTATCTGTGAACACTAGATCAAGTAGTGATGGCTCATCCCCACCCCTGGCTCTTGTTGGTTCCATTACATGTTGGTGTAGGAAATTCCCTTGTACACAATCTAGGAATCTTGCCCCAAATGAGTCCTCACCACTGTGTGGGTCAAGATTTGTCCAATCTATCTCTTTATGATTAAAGTCTCCCATAATCAAAATCCTACATTTTTTCTCCCGCGCCATGTTAACAACTGAGTTTATGACTTCAATCGTACCTATATGACTTTCCTCATAAATTTCAAGCCTATTTTGGTTCCTTGGTGGGTTGTATACAACAGTTATTATAATGCTCTCTGACCCAGTATTTATGCGAGCAACAAGAAATTCCCTGAACTCACTTTCTATAGCCAAGTTTATTTCTTCAACTTGAATCCTCTCACTTAAGAGCAGTGCTATCCCTCCACCAGTCCTCTCAGATCTTTCGACCCTTAGTATTCTGAAGCCCTTAGGAAAAACTGTGACACTGTTTATGTCCTCACTCAACTTAGTCTCTGTAATTGCTACTATATCTGCCTTACTGTTGTGAATCCTATCTTTTAATTCTACTGCCTTACCAGCTAATCCATCAGCATTTGTGTATAACAATCTTAATGAGGCCCCATCCCCTGATCTTCTGTCATTATCTTCTTTATCTCCCCTTTGTCTGGAAGTATTCTGTAACGAAAATTTTTCTTCTCTTCTTCATTTCTTTCATCATTTAACCTTCTTGCCTCTTGCAACAAGTTTTTGATCTTTCCCATCTCTTCCTGTGTTCTGTATCGTCTAATAAACACTTCTTTGCATTCTTGAAGGTCTTTTAGACTTTTTTTTCTCAACAATATTTCCCTACATGTCTCCCCTCTCTCAAAGGTTACTTTTGTTGGTCTCGGCTTTCCTTCCCTCGAATATTTACCTAGTTGGTGTATGTTTACAATATCCTCAGGACCACATACTACTCCAAGCTTTCTTATCAGGTCTACAACGTTAGCTTTATTTTCTTCAAGTCTCCCCTGCCATGTTGGCTCCTGGGATTCACTTATGCCTGAGATTACCACTGTCTTCTCCTTATCAAGTGCCTGTCTGATGAGTGGGTTTGCCCTTTCCATCACAACGTCTTTCATTTTTTCGATTACTGTCTCTTTATAGTCAACTGTTTGTATGTTTTCCAGTGCCACCACCTTTACAGCCTCTTTTACTGCCACATTCCCCTTTAGTGCATCAGCAAAGGACGTTTTCATGGCATCATTTTCCATATTCAGCTCCTGGAACTCTTTTCTGAACTGTTCAATGTTTTCCTTAATCTGAACATTCCAAGCAGCAATCTCGTCTCTCTCAGAAGAGAGCAGTGAACTAACATCTAATTCCTTTAGGTTGTCATTCAGCTGTTTGTTTTTATCTTCTTGTTTAGAAATTCTAGATTCTAGTTGACTCTTTTCCCCTTCCAGCTTCTTTATTCTTTTTTCTAGTTCCTTTCTCTCCTGCCCTTGTGCTTTATTTGCTTCCTCCAAAGATCTTATTTGTTCTCTGAGTGTTTCATTCTCTTTCATTTCTCCATCCATATTCCGAATTTTATCATCAAGGCTTATAACCATTTCCTCTAATTTCTTGATTCTCTGTTTAAGTCCTCTGATGACTACCCCTTCTCCCGACCCATGGGTGGGAGAGGTTTGGGACAGAGATGGCTTCATTTTTATGTTCTCCCTCTCACAGAATATAGAAAGAAGACGAGAAAGAGGAAAAAAAAAAAAAGAGAGAGAAAAACTTCTAATTTACCTTCACACAGAATTTTTATATCTCCATATAAGTGCTATTTAGTGACTCAGTTTGTCTCCTTTCTGGTAACACACATCTTAACTTAAAAACTTGACCATGGTAATTTAAGTATAAAAAGAAAAAGAAAAACAAAAGTCAAACCTGAAGGAAAATTCGAATTTGTGTTCGAGGTGGCACCCACCTGTTTCTGTTATATATTCTTCCTAACTGATAAACTGACTTGCTAACCAAGATATGTTATCACGGGATTTAGACTTTACATTTAACTCAATATATATACAAAATAACAAAATAGTAAAATAGAAAGCTAAAAGAAAAGCAAAAAAAATGAAGAAAATAAGACTGCTGTACTACTTGGCAACTTAACTCAGTACTGTTGACAGGTGGGTCTTTGGTAATTTTTCTTTCTTTTATTATTCAATTTTTTTCGTGTAGCAAACTAACTAACTAGTTAATATAAATGGGAAGGATACTGATTTTAACAATATATAGAACCACAGGATCAGGTAAAACGGCTTAAGAGTTCGGCCCGGCGTTTAGCCATCTTGTTATGAGCCCACTCGAGGAGCATCGGTCCTGAGGAATAGCCGCATTTCTTACCCATAGCAATCATCTTGGTCTGAGGTTAGCAAGGGCATAAACTTAGGGTAACAATTACATCTGCCAAAACAAGCCCTTCGCAAGAAGGTGACCATCCTACCCCTTGGTTGGAAAGGGAGTCCGTGACGTAAAACACGCTTACCCATAGCAATCATCTTGTCCAGGTAGCTCTCCTCATCGAATGTTTCGACGGTTTCCTCTCTCTGCCTGGTTTCCATGTTGGTTTTCTGTGACTGCCCGGTAGTCATAGTGGTTTCCTAAACAATCAATAATGAAGTGCCAAAACAAATCAACCACAAAAAAAAAAATTCTACACTAGTAGAAAAATAAATTGAAAGAACCACACAACACCAAGGAGAGAAAAAAAATTCAACACCATCGTTCAAATTATAATGTAGCCTTGATCCTAAAACCTCACTATGAAAGAGTTGACTCAAAATATAATCAAATGAAATAGCAAAAAAATTTTGCTAAACAGTGCATGAAACACTGGTAATAAAGGATGGCAGTTGTGCCTGCTTAACAGCAATATGCAGCAGTACCTGCGGTTATGGTGCAAATGAAAGGAATGAGCAACAACATATTTAACGGACAAGCACCCAGTGCAAGAGAATGCAAACAAGTAAAATATAGTGGTCGTGCCTGCGTTATGAGCGAGTATATGGCAGTACCAACAAGTAAAATATAGTAAGTAAAATTCTGGTGTTGCCAAAAGGGCACAGATCCTATGCAAAATACACCAAAGATGAGCTAATGGCTTACAAGGAAGCCAAATTGCACATGCGTCTACTAATAATGAGAAAATTTGTTTTTGAATGACAACTCAAACACATGAAGGGCTTAGCATCGGCTCAACAAAGAACACCAAAGTTTTTCTTCCCAATCTATGAGCAGTCAATGCTTGAAAGTAAAAACTCAGTTATAAGCAAATAAAATCCTATGCTTACTAGCAATTCTTAATCCCAAAGAAATAATAAACAATTCCTAACAAATATCACCCTTTAGCGGATATATAAAAAACTCATGCTTTAAAACTCAATCTTATCACGCAAATAAATGAAATCTTAAATAACACGTGTTCTCATCATGCAAAATTTCTTAGTTCTGTTACCACATAATGTAATGCAAAGTTCCTGAAATTTTGTCTTCCACATAGTAAACAAGTAAAATATTAGTTATTGTAAATAATTTTGAAAATTAGAAAAAAAATTCTGATTCCCAATGTCTTTAACAATAAAATTTTTGTGCACAGGCTAAGATTCATTCATTTCAATGATCCAAGCCAATGGTAACAGGGCTTATGTGCAATGTTAAATAGCAAAATTAAAAAAAATATCAAAATCAGTCTGTCTATTTGGGTCCCTGTTTGAATGCCAATTGTATTGTGCCGAGGTTGTTGCTAAGTTTCTGTTTTACTAAGGGGACTCAAAGTACTGAACTCGGTTAAGATCTCATTAACAGACAGGACAAACCCTACTACCCCTACTCGGTTAAATGAAACTCAGAATTCAACTATCTTTTCATTTTGGAAAGGCAATGAAACATTAAAAGAAATTATATTAAATTTTGCAGCTGGAACAAATTTAATATTTAAATTTATGGAATGCTGCCTCGAATCACAGAGGTGGTTAGCGCAATTTCGAGTCCTGGCACCACAGACGGATGTCAAGACTTTGGCTTCAACTCGAGGATCACCTTTGTCACTGTGACAGAGTGTTTCGCTTAATGTCAACAGAGGCTGTTAGATGCCTTATTAAATAAATTAGTAACATAACTGTTATTTTCTAACTAAAAAAATTAAAATAATTCCCTTTAATATAACTGTTATTTTCTAACTAAAAAAATTAATTCCCACTTCTTGACTTTCGCAGATTATGATTATTTGCAATTTGTATTTTTGCTTATAGCTAATTTTAAATAGCTTATTTACTCTTCTTGTACGTGTAGAAGTATAGCCCCAATATAAAGGCTGCTCCTATTTTTCTGTCTGTAACGAGCCAAGAAAATTAAGAAAAGAATAACCAGTAACCTAACTTTTCATTATTATTCTCGTTTTATTTTATTTGCTTCCACTTGTTGCACCTAAAAATACTGTCTCTCCCTTGCATCTCTGCTAT
>JAXCGZ010022279.1:5000-13514 GCA_037179515.1 Halocaridina rubra | reverse complement strand
AATCACACAATTAGGTAATCACTATTAGGTAATCACAAATAAAAGGAAATCCGAGACCAACAAAAGTAACCTACGAGGGCCAGGGGTGGGGATGGGCCATCACTACTTGACCTAGTATTCACAGATAATGTGTTGGATATTGAAAAAATTGAGTATGAACCACCAATTGGAAAGAGTGACCACTGTGTGTTGTTGATGGAGTATATCATTGAAAATATTCTGCCTGAGAGTAGAGGCACTGAGAACATGAGGAGGAACTATCCAAAAGGATATTACATCAAAATGAATGAGCTTTTTGCAGTTATTGACTGGAGAACCTTATTTTACAACAAATCTGTACAAGAAATGTATGACATCTTTTGTGAGAAATATGGAAAGATAGTAGATTGCTGCATACCTGTCACCAAAGTAGGTGTAATTCATGCCAGAGAGAAATGGTTCGATAATGAGTGTAAAAGAACTAAGGAGTGGGGAGACAAATGCTGGAGAAGGTATAGGAGGAGAAAAAACATAAATGCCTGGCAAACCTACAAAAGAGCAAGAAATGACTACCTAAGTAAAAGGAGAGAGGCAGAGAGAGACTATGAGAGGGACATCACCAGGAAGGCTGAAGAAAATCCCAAGCTTTTCCACAGCTTTATCAGAGGAAAACTGAAGGTAAAAGAACAGGTTTTAAGGCTAAAGAGTGCGGATGGAAGCATCACTGAGACGGATGAAGAGATCTGCAAAGAATTGAACAAGGAGTTTCAGTCAGTATTTACAGTAGAAAATACCCCACCCCCTCAGATTACAGAGATAGAAGCTCAAGGACCGGTATTAGAGAACATCAACCTTACAGCCACAGAGCTATGCAAAGCGCTGATGGAGTTAGATGTTCATAAAGCTACAGGTCCTGATGACATATCCCCTCATGTACTTAAAAAATGCGCAAACTCAATATCACTGGCACTAAGTATCATATTGAAAAAGTCACTGGAGTCAGGGGAGATTCCAAGATGCTGGAAACAAGCAATTGTAATACCTATCTTGAAAAAGGGAAGGAGGGATACGGCTCTGAACTATAGACCAGTTTCCTTGACCAGCATAGTTTGCAAAGTTATGGAGAAACTACTAAGGAAACAAATCTCTCTTCACTTGGAATCTTTCAGACTTTTGTCAGTGAGGCAACATGGCTTCAGAGAAGGTAGATCAACAGTAACAAACTTATTAGAATTTTATGATGAGGTAAGCCGAATCTTACAGGAAAGAGAGGGCTGGGCAGATTGCATATTCCTAGACTTCCAGAAAGTGTTTGACACTGTTCCACATGGGAGACTTATTAGGAAGCTGCAAGCAATGGCTAGAATAGGTGGAAATGTCTTGGAATGGATAAAAACTTACTTAGAAGGAAGGGAACAGAGGGTTAGAGTAAGACACTCAGTGTCTGAATGGAGAAGAGTTAGTAGTGGAGTTCCACAGGGTTCAGTTTTAGGGCCACTTTTGTTCCTTGTATATGTAATTGACCTACCAGAGTCTGTAAATTCATTCATGAATATGTTTGCAGATGATGCAAAGATTATGAAGAAAACAAAAAACGAGAACAATGGTAGAGAACTTCAGGAAGATCTAAATAGTCTGCATGAGTGGTCAGAAAAGTGGCTAATGAAATTCAATACTTCAAAATGTAAGGTAATGAGAATGGGTACAAGTGCAAGAAGGCCCAAGCTTGACTACTCGGTGGCTGGAGTACAACTTCAAGAGACAGAAAATGAGAGAGATCTAGGAGTAAACATACTGGCAGATTTGTCTCCAGAAATACATATAAATGGCATAGTAAGGGCAGCATATGCATTCTTATCAAATGTGAGGGTAGCGTTCAGGCACATGGACAAGGAAATGTTCAGAAATATTTATGTAGCCTATGTGAGGCGAAAACTCGAATATGCAGCCCCCTTTTGGAATCCACACTTGTAAAAGCAAATAGCTAAGCTTGAAAAAGTTCAAAGACATGCCACGAAACTGGTGCCAGAAATACGCAATCTCAGTTATGATGAGAGGCTGAGGGAATTAGACTTACCATCACTCGAAGCTAGAAGAGTGAGGGGGGATATGGTGAAAGTCTTTAAATTCCTTCATGGTTATGATAGAGTGGATAGGGATCGATATTTTGATATGGCTGGCTCTAGAATTGGAGGTCATAGTTTGAAGCTTGGTAAGAAAACTTCTTTGAAGGATGTAAGGAAATACTTTTTCAGTGTAAGAGTAGTTGATAACTGGAATTCGCTAAGCGAGGAGGTAGTTAATGCTATCTCAATGCATAGTTTTAATGACAGGTATGATAAGTATCACTAAGTATAAAATGGAACCGATCAGGAGACGGGAAGATACGAGCTTTGGGCTCTTTCCCGTAAACACAATTAGGTAAATACAATTAGGTAAATACACACACAAGGGTAGCCTTCTGGCACATGGACAAGGAAATTTTCAGAAATATTTATGTAACCTATGTGAGGCCAAAACTCGAATATGCAGCCCCATTTTGGAATCCGCACTTCCAAAAGCACGTAGCTAAGCTTGAAAAAGTTCAAAGACATGCCACAAAACTCAGTTATAATGAGAGGCTGAGGAAATCAGACTTACTATCACTTGAAGCAAGAAGATTGAGGGGAATATGGTGACATTCTTTAAATTCCTTCATGGTTATGATAGAGTGGATAGGGATTGATATTTCGATGTGGCTGGCTCTAGAACTAGAGGTCATAGTCTGAAACTTCATAAGAAAACTTCTTTGCAGGATGTAAGGAAGTACTTTTTCAGTGTAAGAGTAGTTGATACTTGGAATTCGCTAAGTGAGGAGGTAGTTGATGCTAACACAATCCATAGTTTTAAGGACAGGTATGATAAGTATCACTAAGTACAAAATGGAACCGATCAGGAGACGGGAAGATACGAGCTTTGGGCCCTTTCCCGTAAGCACAATTAGGTAATCACAATTTGGTAATGACGCACACGAACTATAACTAGAGGTCATAGTTTGAAACTTCGTAAGAAATTTCTTTGCAGGATGTAAGGAAGTACTCTTGTAGTATAAAAGTAGTTGATATTTGGAAATCACTGAGCGAGGATGTAATTAATGCTAACTCTATCCATAGTTTTAAGGACAAGTATTATAAGTATCACTGAATAGAAAATAGTACCAACCAGGAGACAAAAAGTTATGAGTTTTGGACTCTTTCCCATAATCACATTTAGGTGATTACAATTAAGTAATTACACAGCAAATGCGGCTGTAAGGGTTGACGTATTAGGCTTTTTCCTAATACTAATATTGCCTTGAAATTCATAGATTTATATCTTACCAGAATATCGCCAATGTCGTATTATTGTTTTGGTAGCATTGTAGGTGATAACAGATATGCATCGTCTGATTTATATTTGTTTATTTAGTTCTAAACTTATTCTATACCTCAAAGCTCCCCGTCCCCTTAAGATAGAATTCTAAGATCTTATTTGTGCCCCAGAAATATTCTAACTGAGACTCTCTATCTACAACTAACTCTTACTGTCTTGTATGACCAAGATGGGTTGATGTATTAGGGTTTTTCCTAATACTAATATTGCCTTGATATTCGTAGATGTATATCTCACCAGAATATCATCAATGTCGTATTTTTGTTTTGGTAGCATTGTAGGTGATAACAGATATGCATCGTCTGATTTATATTGTTTATTTAGTTCTAAACTTATTCTAGACCTCAAAGCTCCCCGTCCCCTTAAGGTAGAACTCTAAGATCTTATTCGTGCCCCAGAAATATTCTAACTGAGACTCTCTATCTACAACTAACTCTTACTTTCTTGTATGACCAAGATGGCAGGGCATGGTAGGCTTGGACAGCCTTGCCAATAGGCTTCCAGAGAAGAGAGAGTTCCCTCCATTTAGTGGAGTTTCAAGGCATGGCAATCAAGAAGGCCAATCGGACACAAGGAGGGCCTATACATGTATTTTCATAGGTGCGTGTACATACGTACATACGTGTAGATATTGGTTCTCTGCTCTCGTGGGAACGAGTTCAACTCTGTGATAATTTTGACCTCTATCGGCAACTGGCGCCTATGTGTTAGAGGCCTATGCGTCGAACCATATATCTCATTGTCATTTCTCTATAAACACACATCCTGCCCAAGAAACCCACCATTGGGAAATATCAGTTACACCACTTGACTCCCCTGACACCAAGTGGGCTATTTCTATTTCACTTTCTTTCTTCAATTTTTTTACGACACTCCCCACTACCATCCTGATATATAATATTTCAGACGAAGCATTAAACATTTTTGAGAGTCTTATATATGTTAACTATCATTATTTAGCAACAACAAAAATGGGGCAGAACTATCTAATCTGATGACTTAAGACATGCACTTTAATATAATTATCTAAACATTACTTATCACAATTAGTTCCCTGAAATAAATTCTATTGTCAATGGACTTAATATATATAGAACATGTGATTTCTGAAAAAGACAAACAAAAGAAAAATATGTTCCTTACAATAAGCACTCTAATTAAAGAAAAAATCTAAATTCGGTATTCACAGTGACAAAATTATTTAAGAAGAAACTAATTAAAAATGGTTATAACACCAAACTAACATAAAATACAGTTGGATATGATCTCTGCAAAGATTCAGAAATAAAAATGGTTATCATAGTACAAAAATATTCACAATTTTCTTTTTTTATGACTGATACCAGGACGGGCAAAAAAATAAAAATCTACCCTCATCAAGCCCGGGCACGAAGAAAACAAAAAGAGAAACAGATGGGGAGTGCTGTGACTTGTCAGATGTGAAGCGATAATAAGACATGTGTAACGAATATGCAAGATATTCGGTGTTGATATAGGCATAGAAAGAGAACCATAACTGAAGGAAGACTTAACATCGAACTGTCCAGGCCAGTCTTACTAAGTCCAAAAGACCCTTCAGCTGTAGTACTGCAATGGGCGGTTGGTGCCATTGGCCAACCTATTACAGCATATAGCTACTAAGCAGTGACGAATTTATATATAATACCTTTTTTCCTTAATGTTCTCCCTTGAGGGTGAGCAGACCTTCCCTTTTAGCCCGCAGGTGGGGTAAGATTTTGTTGATTGGAGGTAGTATTCGCTCTTGAGGGCGAAAGGGCTTTCCTATTTGGCACAGAGGTAGGGTGAAATCTGGTTATTGTTGGTGGTATTCAGTCTTGAGGGCGATCGAACTTTCCTATTTTGGCCCGTAGTTGAGGTTGTGCAAAACTGTAAAGATAATGGAAAACATAAGTGTTCAGTTGAGGATTATTAGTTTACATCAAACAATTTTAATGAATTCCTGTTTTGGTGATGAGAGAGAGTTATTACATTGTTATCTTGGTGGAGGGTATTGACTGATGATATTTAGTAGACTGTTCATGTAGTTGTTCGTTGCTAGTCTGATAATGGAGCTAGCAACAAGAAGGGCATTTGTATCTTCGCTGGATGTTGCGGGGGCACCAGTTTTCCGTCGAATTTCTGAAAAGGAATCACATTCGAGGATGTAGTGGAGCAGTGGATGTGGTGAGGCTACTTGGCAAAAGGTGCATTCCCTGATGATCTCATCCACTATTCGCCAGGTGCACTTGTACCCGAGTCTCAGACGGTACGCATTGACCGCCGTGCTTCATCGAAGGTTCTTAGGCAGGGTGATTCGCTGAAGATCAGTGGTGGCTTTGTACCACCAGGTGGAGAGGGAGCCAATGTCTGTGCACAGGTTGTGTTTAGTTATTAAGGCATTAAGGAGTGACTTGGTGGCTTTATTTTTTATCTGTTGAATCCCAGGAGGCAGAGATATTTGGATTTCTCCTCTAAGAGTGGCTTGTTTGGCGGCTTCATCAGCTTCCTCATTTCCCTTGATGCTGACATGGCTGGGAATCCCGCAAGGGTGATGGCTTTTCCAAGGCTGGTTGTCTGTGGTAGTGGCTGAATATGGTGGTGATGATACGTACATTGTCTCCGAGGAGTGGCTTCTTGATGGCCTGTAAGGCACCTTTAGAATCAGAGAGAATTATGGCATGGTCAGCTCCTTGCTGGATAAAGAAGTCAAGGGCATTGGCTATGGCAACAAGCTCAGTCTGGAGCGATGAGCAGGAGTTTGACAGTCTCCAGGATAGGACGTGGTGTCCAGTGGTGAGGGCGGTGGCTGAGGCTCCAGTTTCTTGATTTACTGAACCGTCAGTGTAGTAGATTTGAGAGTTTGGCCTGCTCCAGCTCTGTATTTTGTCTTTGTATATGTTTTTAAGGACAAGCAGGTTTACCAAGCTTTTGGGGTTGTCAGGGAGCTCGATCTTTATGTCAAGAGGTTGGTCATTCCATGGGGGAGGGCATCGGTATTCAGGAAGCGGAGTGTCCTGTATCTTGGCTAGGATGCTCTCCCTGACTGGCAGTGCTTGCAGGCTAGCGCAGACCTTGGCTGCCCAGGTGCTAGGATGGTGGTCGGGGTGGCGATTGAGGGCTAGATGGAGATTTGTGCCAGCGAGGCATTTATGTTGGGCAGTGGTGGTTTTGGCCACAAAGAGGGTCAGTCTTTGCTGAGCTCTTAGTTTGAGTGGCATGAGTCCCGATTTCATCTGGATGTTTTCTCTCTTGGTCCACACGGGGCCTCCTAGCATGGCATGCATGGCGTTGTTTTAAATTACTTCTATCTTGTCCCACTGTTGATCTTTTAGTGACCAGAGTGTGGGACAAGCATAGTCTATGAGGCTGTGCATGTCTTGTACATAGAAGCTTCTGAGGACATTAAATGATACACCATTTTAGAGGCCCGACATTCGACAAAGGACTGCTTGTCGCTGGCTGCATTTGTCGCACAAGTATTGAATTTCAGGTCCAAATGTTAGTTTGCCACTGATGATTACACCCAGGTATTGGTGCTTGGTAACCCAGTCCACAGGCTCATTACCTATGACCATATTAGTGTCTGGTCTCCACTGGTGGATGGGAAGGGTCTTGGTTTAGCGGGCATTGATTTTAACTCCGAGGGAGATGGAGGCTTGGTGAATCTTGGTGAGGCAGCGCTGTGTCTTGTTAGAGCTTCTGTCGCCTATTTTGACAAGGGCAAAGTCATCCGCATAATTGAAAAGCTTGGCTCCAGGTGGTAGTGCGATGTCCATGAGTTTTTCCATGAGACAATTAAAGAGGAAGGGGCTAAGGATTCTACCTTGGGGGGTCCCATTTTCGTGGTTTTTGTAGGTGGAGTAGTGCCCAACTACTTTGACTCGTTTTGTAGACTCTGCTTGATCCATGAGAGAAGGTTACCTTTGATCTGCTTTGCAACGAGAGCTGAGAGTATTGCCGGCACATTGACTAGTTCAAAGGCCTTCTCTAGGTCTAGAAAAATGATGTATCCACTGCAGATTGCACATCTCTCTGGGTGATGGCAAGTATTTCTATGGTGCCCAAATCTTTGACACCAGAAACATCTCAGTGGTTTAGGAGTGTAGTCTCTTATGTTGAATTTGCCCCAGATGCCGAGATTTACTTGCGAAGGGGGTGGACCACAGATGTGGACCAGAACTTATTTTGAGGGGACGGTTTTGCCCTCTATTTTGGAGGAGCAACGTGAGGCAGCTGTAATATACGTTTGCTTGGTTAGCAGGTCAACTGACCAAGCAACAGGGAAGCCAATGAGGATATATTTCCTTAATTTTTGGGCAGGGTTCATCTCTGCCAAGTGAGGTGAGTTGAGGCTGCGGATCTTCTCTGCGGCTTCTACTGAGGATGGGTGGATGATAAATTCACCCTGTACATTAGGCTTAATTTTGCAGCCAAACTCGGTGAGTTGGTCTTCTAACTCTCTAATTAGGTCATATGCCTCTTTAGTGGAAGGAGTCTGAACTTTGAACTTTGATATGGGCTCTCAATCGGTCTTTGGGGCTGGGGGGGGGACTGGGGCAGCAGCACTCTCCTGGCTGCTGCCAGAGGCTGTCCTTGGCTTCTTCTTTCCCACAACCATCCACCCCTCTTGTGGGGGGGTCGAGTTCCATTCCCCCTCTGGGGGGGAGCAGGAGAAGCGGTAGAGGCCATGACTAACAACTAGTCATGGATATCCAAAGATTTCACCAAGTATATATTACCTGCACTGTTTGTCAATTTCGTTTAATAAAATATAGGGGTCTTGTGGCTGGATCACTTTAGTTAATTGGAACACTACAACACTTTATCACTAAAACAGTCTTCTATCTTTCTTCCCAACTCTCGTGAGAGAGGGGAGTGCAAACAGAAAATATGCAATGGATCACCTTGGTTATGAGACACACCACACAGTATGCTCAGCACCAAGTGGTCTTTTTATTTCTCTTCCCAGCTCTCTTAAGAGAGGGAAGAGCAAACAGAATATAAATGCAAAATTGAAATTTGAACACTTTCTACGGAATTATCGAACACACAATAATGTGTGTTCAACTAAACAAAACAACACAGAAGCACAAAAAACAAAACAAAACAAGGCAATCTTTGTTT
>JAXCGZ010022279.1:0-2500 GCA_037179515.1 Halocaridina rubra | reverse complement strand
TATATATATATATATTATATATATATATATATATATATATATATATATATATATATATATATATATATATATATTATATATATATATACGAGTATAGTCACCAACCCTCTGGTTGCTCAATTTGTCAGTGAGAGCTTATCTATTTTCCAAGACAGTTGTTGTTGTTGTTGTTGGATGTTCACCCTTGAGGGTGAGCGGACCTTCCACTTGTGGCCCGCAGGTGGGGTGAGATTTTCTTTGGAGTGTACGTGGTATTCGCTCTTGCTGGCGAATGGGCTTTCCTGTTGGTGAGGAGGTGGGATGAATTCTTGTTATTGGTGATGATCGGACTTTCCTAATTGGCCCGCAGGTGAGATTGTGCTAAACTGTAAAGATAACGGAGAGCATAAGTATTCAGTTGTGAATTATTAGTTTACATCAAATAACTTAAATGAATTCCTGTTTTGGGGGTGAGAGAGAGTTATTGCATGGCTATCTTGGTGGAGGGTATTGTCTGATAATATTTGATAGACTGTTCATGTAGTTATTTGTTGCTAGTCTGATGATGGAGCTAGCAACCTGAAGGGCATTTGGGTCTTCGCTAGATGTTGCGGGGGCACCAGTTTTCCATCGAATCTCTGAAATAGAATCACATTCCAGGATGTAATGTAGCAGTGGATGTGGTGGGGTTACCTGGCAAAAGGTGCATTCCTTGATGGTGCTATTCTCTACTATTTGCCAGGTGCACTTGTACCCGAGTCTCAGACGGTACACATTGAGCTCAGTGCTTCGTCGAAGGCTCTTCGGCAGGGTGATACGCCGAAGGTCAGTGGTGGCTTTGTACCACCAGGTGGAGGGGGAGCCAATGTCTGTGCACAGGTTGTGTTTAGTTATTAAGGTGTTAAGGAGTGACTTGGTGGCTTTATTTTTAATCTGTTGCATCCCAGGAGACAGAGATATCTGGACTTCTGCTCTGAGAGTGGCTTGTTTGGCGGCTTGATCGGCTTCCTCATTTCCCTTGATGCCGACGTGGCTGGGAATCCAGGCAAGAGTGATGGCTTTTCCAAGGCTGGTTGTCCTGTGGTAGTAGCTGAGGATGGTGGTAATGATGCGTATATTGTCTCTGAGGAGTGGCTTCTTGATGGCCTGTAAGGCGCCTTTAGAATCAGAGAGAATAAGGGCATGGTCAGCTTCTTGCTGGATGAAGAAGTCAAGGGCGTTGGCTATGGCCACAAGCTCAGTCTGGAGCGATGAGCAGGAGTTTGACAGTCTCCAGGATAGGACATGGTTTCCAGTGATGAAGGCGGCGGCTGAGGCTCCAGTTTCTTGGTTTACTGAACCGTCAGTGTAGTAGACTTGAGAGTTTGGCCTGCTCCAGCTCTGTATTTTGTCCTTATATATGTTTTTAAGGACAAGCGGATTTACCAGGCTTTTGGGGTTGTCAGGGAGCTCGATCTTTATATCGAGTGGTTGGTCATTCCATGGGGGTGGGCATCTGTATTCAGGAAGCGGTGTGTCTTGTATCTTGTCTAGGATGCTCTCCCTGACAGGCAGTGCTTGCAGGCTAGCGCAGACTTTGGCTGCCCAGGTTCTAGGATGGTGGTTGGGCTGGCGATTGAGGGCTAGATGGAGATTTGTGCCAGCTAGGCATTTATGTTGGGCAGTGGTGGTTTTGGCCACAAGGAGGGCCAGTCTTTGCTGAGCTCTGAGTTTGATTGGAATGAGTCCCGATTCCATCTGGAGGTTTTCTCTCTTGGTCCACTTGGGGGCTCCTAGCATGGTACGTGTGGCGTTGTTTTGAATTACTTCTATCTTGTCCCACTGTTGGTCTGTTAGTAGCCAGAGTGTGGGACAAGCATAGTCTATGAGGCTGCGTATGGCTTGTACATAGAAGGTTCTGAGGACATTAAATGATGCACCATCGTAGAGGCCCGACATCCGACGAAGGACCGCTTGTCGCTGGCTGCACTTGTCGCGCAAGTGTTGAATTTCTGGTCCAAAGGTTAGTCCTTGGTCGATGATTACACCCAGGTATTGGTGCTTGGTAACCCAGTCCACAGGCTCATTACCTATGACCAGATTAGAGTCTGGTCTCTACTGGTGGATGGGAAGGGCCTTGGTTTTGCGGGCATTGATTCTTACTCCAAGGGAGATGGAGGCTCGGTGAATCTTGGTGAGGCAGCGCTGTGTCTTGTTAGAGTTTGAAATATGTGGCAGAAAAAGTTATTATTATTTAGTTCAAATTCTGTCTTATCACTATTTATGCAATACCAGCTTGCAAAAACTTATCAAATATAATAAAACTTGGGCACATCTATCATCTAAGAAATTTGTAAAATAATTTTAAAAAATTCAATAATTATAATACTCTGTCAACACAAAGAAATGACAAGTTTCGTACGGAAGGGACAAAAGACGCCAGAGAGAGAGAGAGAGAGAGAGAGAGAGAGAGAGAGAGAGAGAGAGAGAGAGAGAGAGTCAAGTCAAATTCAAAGTCAAAAAACTTTAATCCATCAAAAAT
>JAXCGZ010022278.1:0-13543 GCA_037179515.1 Halocaridina rubra | reverse complement strand
GTAATAAAACCTCCACTTTTTCTCACGATTTTAAATGAATTATCCTCTCCCATCTAATCATAGTATGGAACAAATACTTTATGGAACAAGCATGGGTAGCAATTTTATAGACCACATTTGCATGACCAAACTTGTATTCTTTTAGCAAAGACAGTTAAGGAACTCTTGCCTAGGTTACACAGGTAGGAAGAATATTTATTTGCTATGTGTGATGAGAACTTTATCCTCAAAAATATCCTTTATTATCATTTTGATGTTTTAATTGCCTAAGAGATTTGATAAGGATATGTTGGAAATGAAAACTTTAAAATAACACCTCGAGTGTAAGTATCTTTTCTTTCTCAGAAGAGTATTCTTCTAGTCAAGTATATTTTATTATATTGTTGCATTTTTAATGATTGGTTTACTTTATATTTACGTAGGTTTCGTCCCTCAAGTGTTGTGTAGTGTTTGTTGAAGTCGCGTGGGATCTTCCTGTGTTTTAAGAAATTGGCCCATTGTATCGGGAAGTTGCTGTATTTATTCATTCAAATACTCTATATCTAATTCGCATACTTGTTTCAGGGCATATATAACTGATTATACAAGGTACAATAGTAATAGTGGGTTACTGTATATGTTATTAAGGGGAGGAAAAAGTGCATATTTTTTATTTCAGTAATAAAGATTTAAGGTATTATATTTGCAGCTCTTAATCTCATGATAAGGAAAGTTAAAAGTTAACTTACAAGCAGGCTATTCATATACTCCATAATCAATCAGCGTTTGTAGGTGTGAAGGCGACGTTAGTCCGACTTGGCAGCTTAAATGTTTGGGGATGTAGATCTGAGCTGTCAGGGTTGTTTTACCAACAAAGTACAACCCGTGGGTTTTCAATTTTCCTAGCAAATTGTAAAGCCTCGTAGTGAGAAGAGAGGAAATACATGGGGCATGCTCGCCAGTACTGCCCTTTGGGGGATTGTTGAGCCATTTGTAAATTAATTGACTCTGAAACAATGACTTTGGCCAATGAAGGTTAAGTGTGAATAAAACAACGATTACTAGTTTTCAAAATTTTTCTATATTTATCTGGAGAGTTTTTAGTCCGCCTTAGCATAGGCTGGACATATATTTGCTGCTCCTGACTGAGACACAGTAGAGTTACTCATGCAAGTATTTATACTTCCTGAATGGTAATTGATACAGATCATGCATAATAATGCTTGTTCAACTTGGATTTGCTATACTGTATTCAACTTCTTTTGTATCATATCCGATATACTGTAATGTATGTAAATGAAAAAAAAAAGGCACGATGATGAGTCAAAATCGTCCTCTTGAGTAGGAAGTGGCATGATGCCCTCCAATGACTACCCCCATGTTAGGAGAGGACATCACTGGCTGAGTGGATTGACTTTTGTGTGTTTTTATAGAGACCATATTATTACTAAAGAAATCATGATTGTTTGATATATAGCATTTTCTATCTCTTAGCAAAGATATCTTGTTCTATTACACCATTTTCCCTCTAATTCAGTCTTTATAACTCTTTTCTCTCCTCTTTGGCAACAATTCATTATTTGTAGATATTTCATGAATATCAAGTTCATATGCAGTAGATACTATGAGCTTCAGAAGACTGAACTCACATAGTTATGTTTGCACTCTTTTTGTTGCAAGTAAAATGAAATATGTGACATGCTGTGGTATGCTGTGCTGAACCTAGTTTGTATATACAGTACTTCAGAATTAGTACAACAAAGGAAAAAATTATCTATTGTGTGAAGTATTCTGCTCCTCTTATTACATGTGGATGTTGTTAGAAATTTCTTTAATTGCTGAAGATATTGCCACTTATAACAGAATTGGAATCCCCTGAAGATATATATCTTACAAAATAAAACTAATGACATGGAACATGGTATTGAGTGCGTTAGTAAAACATAATCATGTATTACATTACTTAGAGGGAATGGAAGTGTTTTACCACCAGCCCCTAAGACCAGTTTTTACGTCTGCCATACAATTTACAAGAACTTTTCTCCATGAAGATCCTTCTCTGTTATGTGCATATCTAAGACTTATAAAAAAAATTTATACTATTATTAAATACTTATTTACGTTAGTTTGAGTGATTCCTCTTAAAAACTTGTCTAGCTTACTTAGTCAATTATCACTTATGTTGCTTATATTTGCTTTATAACTGATTTATGCCATGTATACTTGGCTCTAAAGATTTGAGTGATATTTCTGTACTTAGTACTTTACTCAATAATAAGTTTTGGGTGAAAGAAAGGACCATGCGCACTCTCCTTACTCTGTGCCAGGTTCGACTCCCTAGAGGGAGAGGATACAGCAGCAGTCACTCCCTCGCTGTTCCCCATCTCATGCCTACTCAGGAGGCATGACCACGGAACAAAAATAATATTGTAATAAAGATGATAAATAAAACATGAAAGTTAAATAATTTTTTATTTTTAACAAAATAAGTATCCGGTTCAATTACAAGTCTTCCCCAAATAAATATGTAGTCTCTACACCCCTCATATCTCCTGTCATTTACATGTTGGAGCCTTACATATATACTCTATTACTCCCACTCTCTCAGAGAGATTAGAGTATGTATGTAAGGCTCTCCATTATGTAAAAGACAAGAGCTATAAAGGGTGTAGAGACTATATATTTATCTGGGGTGCCAGAAACTATAGTCTCTAAACATATAAGCTTTTTTTTTCTTTTCTAGATAATGAAACTTTACATATATACTCTGTTCCCTCACAAACTGAAGAAAAGATATTTATGTAAAGCTCTAATATCTAAAAGATCTGAGCTTATAATGTGTAGATTGCTATATAGTAACCTGGTGTCTTATACCTACAGGTAAACTTCTGTAGTCATGCAAAAATCATCTCTGCTGAAGAATTGCACGTAATATAGTGTATTCATTGGTGGAAAACTACAGATAACCTAAGACTTAACAGTGTCTTGAGCAAAACATAAGGAAAAAAAACTTGGAAGAGCAACTTCCTAAATTCCAATCATGATATACTAAAAAGATGTTTGGTTAATTTTTTCATTAGCTTTTTTGTAGTTTTAATTCTTACAATATTTATTCTGAGTGGTCACCATGGGTCACAGCACCTTTAGAAAAGATGCTAAAGGTCATATCTTTGATATGAGGATTCTCAAAATCCATCAGTAGCAGGTAGAGCGAATTCTTAAATTCTGTCAATATTTATATTTTTAAAAATTCCTTAAAAATGAAGAATAAGACCCAAACAGAAACTTTATCTGAAAAAGTTTGTTAAGGAGTTCTTTTTTCCACCATTGTCATGATATGAACATGTTCATCCTTTCTTAGATACTGATACATGGTACCAACACCGAGTCATATTTTATGGGATTAAAACTGACACACAAAAGGGGAAAAAAGAAAACTACATCCTCTGTGTATAACGTCAAGAACTGATTTCAATTACTGTCTGGAGATGTTTCTCTGATTACTGTGAATTATTCAAAGCACTATTCAAATAAGCTTATCAGATCTCATCTAGAATTATACTATAAGAAAGGAGTAATTTTTGTACCTCTCCTCTAGCTTTTATGTCAGATTTACTTCCTATTTTTGCCCTTAATGATCACAATGGTCGTAGGATCCCAATAATGGATTAAAAAAGGGATTAAAACTGACATAAACAGTAAGAGGAAAAAGTAAAAAAAAAATGCCTTTCATATAACATCAAAAGGATCTTATATACATCTTAGGAAAACTTCCACCAATGTTTAAACATATAAAAAAATAAGCAATGATGACTTTTGCAGCATCTAAAGAACTTACTACATTAAGAAAAACAAATTAACAAGTTTTATTCTTACACGAAGAAATGCTTAAGTCACTTTTCTTTCTGAAACAGACTATATACTGCCAGACGGTCAAGTGACTTCAATTGTATAATTAATTATTTGCTAACTGAGTGACATGAAATTATGGTACAAGAATGAAAAGGAGTGTTCAGCAGTCATACCACAGATGATAATAACAAAAGATTAATACATTCATAATTAATGATATTGGTGTTCTAATAACTTGATAGCGACTGCAATTTGAGATAATTTCTTCACATAATAATCAACAAGTGCTTGATTATATCAAATGGATTACCAGTTACATCATAAAATTTAGGAAAAAATAACTCGTATTATAGATAAATAAAAAAAACTACAGCAAATAACATTAATAATAATAATAATATGTCCAGTAACTACTCTATTGTCATAGTTATAGATAACATTAACAGGAAACTGCAATAAGTGAAATAAGATATGAAATTAGTTTATAAAATACAAATTAAACATTAAAGTTGTACTTTAAAAATCTTTAAAAAATTTAGTTTTTCAAGATTAAGAGTTCTGAAAAAAAAATTACAATTGATTTCGCAATATCTGAGCCTAAAAATTTCTTCTAAAAAAGCAATAATAATTATTCAACAGCTGTAATGTGCTAAAGCAAATAATAA
This sequence comes from Halocaridina rubra, assembly GCA_037179515.1. Taxonomy (NCBI): domain Eukaryota; kingdom Metazoa; phylum Arthropoda; class Malacostraca; order Decapoda; family Atyidae; genus Halocaridina; species Halocaridina rubra. Next base: position 9,047 of record JAXCGZ010022278.1, on the reverse strand, counting down.
AGATATGATTTCATTAGCTGTGAATTAATGAACACTCCATTTCATATTGTAAATATCAATTGCAAATGAAATTAAATTAGATACATACATAAAGAAAACAGAGAGAAGCAAAACATAATAGTTGACTCTCTCCAGAAGAGCTTTGGGGAGAGGTGTATACTAACTTACAACAAAGTTTGTATTCATGTCAAAAACTACTATGAATTAAGAAAAAACAAAATAAAGATCACTATTCTTGAAGTGTATATTTATATTGTGCCTATCTGAATTTCATCAAAATCAAATAATAATACTACATTTGAATATGAATTATGCATAACCTATTGCTTATCTTGTGCTTTTATGAAAGCACATATAATCATGATTTACAATTCCATACGAATTTAATGACTTATCGGTTAGAAAATAAAATATAAACGAAGATGATAATTGAAACTGACACATCTTAAACATCACACTAAAAATAAAAGTATATATAAATACTCTGCACAGTTTTGCAAACCTTTCCAAAGTGAGATCAGAATACAGTCTCTTGATCACTGGATGATAACTCCCAGTCTTCCATCTGCTTCCTGTATGATGGTGCCACATACGAAGTACATAGAAATAAAAGTAATCCAATATTAAACTGTTTTGAGGAAATGAATATTAGAAGAAATACTAATACTGTAATGATAGTATATTAGCACTAAGGAGATGACTGAATTATACAATATAAGAAAGGAGAATAAAAAGAAATTACATTCATATTCAATTGGTTACTTCTTACGACATCACGACCATTGCAATATAAATTGTGAATCAAACTGAAAATAGCATTTTACAATGAACAAACGAGCTGAGTAACTTCTACTAATGAGAATATTAATGAACATGATAACATATCTTCCCTTTTGAAATAAAACTATACAAAATGTAAATAAGTATTTTAAACACAAAAATATAAAGAATCAGAAAAGACCTTTAATAGGTGAGAGAAGCTTAATATCTTAAACAATAACATACTACTAAGAATTAATAGCTCTCTTCTCCAAAACTGTCTTCAACAAGAACTAACTTTTGCATTGGAATACGAGCTTTCGAAAGTCAACCTCATTGTAAGGTTATGATACATTCCTTGATGGAAACAAATCTCATGAAAGGAGACGAAAACCAGGAGCTTCCACTTCCAGAGAGTGTCCAAACAGGTTTTTTTTACAGAAAAGTGTCTTCAGCAAAGATTGTTCTGTACTTGCTATGCCTTGGTGCTTTTCCAAGGTTTGATAAAATCTAAATGGTAGTGAAGAAATCTCTGGATATTTCCTATGTTGGTAAAGCATTAGTGACACCCAAAGTATAAAACAATCTTTGCTGAAGACACTTTTCTGGAAATGTGTCTTTGGCTCGTATTCCAAGGCAAAAGGTACTTCATTGTTGACAACATTGCTGGAGAAAAGAGCTAAGAAATCTTTGGGAGAAGAATCACTCTATTGCTCTCTTCAATGGGGATATCTGAAATAAAGGGTCCTGGAACCTTGTGTAATAAGTGCAGAACTCTCTGGTGCTTCACCAACATATATACAGTACTGTACATACAAAATATCAACTTATGAACATATCAAAATTCATTCTTTATGCTTTATGTAGTAGATAAGTGTCTGTACCAGAAGTACTGTACAGTATTGCATATGTATGTACTGTACAGTATTCCATATGCATGTACTGAACAGAAGATTTTTCACCTAAACAACTTACGAACAAACTTTAGGAACCTAACTTATTCGTAAGTAGGGGAGGGTCTGTACTTATAAACATATTTAACATATACAGTACATTAATATTTCAAGCTATTCTTTATATCAATGTGCATATGCTGAATAACTTTATCATTAAAAATATATTCGACTCACTCCAAGAAATATGTCACTGATTTGATTTTTAAACATTTCTACCAGCATACCCAGTGTTTGAATGCTACCATGCATAAATAATTCAAGTTTTGATTAATGAAGTAACACAATAACCATAAAAATCTATTTTGTATTCGTTTTATGTCACTATTTGTCCCCATTTGGGGGTTGACACAGATGGACTGAATCTGGGGAATAAAGCTGGATGCCCTTACTATTGTCCCAGCGTTAGCTCAAACATGTGTCCTTCACCTTCCGAGTAAAGCATTCTACCTCTACGCTACGGTGGTTCTCACCATGACAATACAAAGACAGATATTACACTGGAGAGAACCAGTCACCACAAATACAAAACAATGTCATAATTCACATAATTAATAGCATCATAATTCCTCTTCTTTAATTCAACACAACAGAACATTTAATATTTACAATTCATCTAATAACTACAGTATGCTACACTGAAGCACAAAGCTTAATTATTTTCCACTTGCTATGAAACCACTATGAAAAAAACAAATACTTAAGCATACTTTCATCAACATCATATAGATATTTAAGGATTTGGATTTAAGACGTTCACATGAACGGCAGTCACCTAAACCTAAAGTAAACTCAAACTGAGAGGAACTAATTTTTCTGGAACTAACATTAACTGTCTTTATATATAGGAAATTTTCTATTGCCTAAAACTATAACAAAATACTTCAAAAAATACTATTAAGATTATTTCAGACTGCTTTGAGGCACAGTATGGTCCGAGATACTATCCTCCAGCATACTTCTTGGTGAAGTGTTGATATGATATATGGGGTAAAATTCTCATAAATATTTTCTTACAATCTATAGACAATTTTCCATCTAAAATTAAAAAGAGAAAAATACAGAAGCCTGTACTGCACTTACCTCCAATTAGTAATGTGTCCTGAGATCCTAAGATCCAGGGTTAATGCCTAGTAGTCACTGCAGTATTAGACAAGCACAAGGGACGTCTGTCTTCCTTGGTCACTTCCTGAAATATAAGGTAAGTTAGGTACCACACTGAGAAATACACTAAACTCCTGTAGCATACACTAAACTCCTGTAGCAAGCCATACAGAGTATTGTAAAGCATATATATGTCGATATATTATATACATCTATATTATAAAACATATTCTATAGCATTAATAATAATGATAATGGGCACTATGTCTTTTTATATATAATGCATTCCAAATGGCATCCAGAAAATAAAATCTGTAAAAATCATATTTGTTTATGTTGTTGTTGTAGTTCCCGTTTTACGTCATGGACTCCCTTTTCTACCAAGGGCTAGGATGGTTGCCTTCTTGCGAAGGACTTGATTTGGCAGTTGTAATCGCTACCCTGAGTGCACGCCCTTGCTAACCTCAGTCCAAGACAGGGTGCGAACCCTAAACCTGCTGCCTCAGAGTCGCGGATGCTACCGCTTTAGCCACGGTGACTTTTATATACTAATCATTTGATGATGAAAATTTCACTACGTTTTATAAAATAAAGAATGAGACAGTAGGCACAATACTAAAGAGGGCTTGAGTACCAAATCCATCTTATAATAGTGTTAAAATTCAGTCACTGATAGTAACAAATGGAGAGTCTATTAGAAGTTTCTATCTTCATCCCCCCTAAATATGTTCCATTAAAAAATGATGCTCCAATTTTCTAAATAAAGTCAGTGTCTAAAAAAAAAAATTACTATAACCAAAGCTTTCTCTCTTTCTCTTATTGTAGCCTTATTTGTATTCCCTGTACATATAACTTCCTTTCTCTTTAATGTCATATCATGCTGAAGCCAGCTTCATCATACTTTGTACATCCTCACCATGATTGTTCAATGAAATGGAATAAAATTCAGGGAAGTTGGGATTGGCAGCCCTTGTTTTCCCATCCCTTTTCATTAACTCTTATGAAATGCCCAGAATATGGATGAGGAATTATTTCCCCCCAAAACACTGGAGACAGACCTAGTCAAGTCTTATGATGAGTAAGTCATACAAAGCAACACAAAACCTAAACTGAATCACCTATTGCAACACACGTGGAATATAAGAATTCTTCTGATGAATAAGTCATACAAAACAACACAAATCCTAAACTGAATCACCTAAACTGCAACACACGTGGAATACAAGAAATTCTCTCTCAAAAAAAAGTACACAATTACTCTGCGAAAAAAACAGAAGCCGTGTAGGAGAGCACAATAAAACCAAGTAATCCCGACAATTTTCTTAAGATTTTTAATGTTTTTGAATGAATGTAACCTTGAACACTGTCGAAAATTACTGTTTTTTTTCTTAACTTAGATTAGGTTAGCAAGCAATTTCCAAAAGATTTCAAGGTCAAAATCATTCAGGAAACACGCAAAAACTATGGGAAAAATATAATTTCCACCTCCAAATGGAAGAGGTAGCAACTGTAAAAATTTGCTATGAAAATAAAAAAGATTCATACATCGTTATTGGAACAACTATTGAACATGGCGCTCTTTTCAAATTTGTAAATGAATAAATTTACGTCATTATTATTTTATTATCTATTACATAAAATATTGACCAAAAAATGTTAGAAATATGGGAATATATATATATATATATATATATATATATATATATATATATATATATATATATATATATATATATATATATATATATATATATATATATATATATATATATATACAGTGTTGCATCACTTATCGCGGTAGTTCGGTTCCGGGACCCGGCGCGAACCCATGAATCCGTGGTGTAGAGATCAGCCTATATGTACATAGATATTTTAATGTACTTTTACGTTTACACTGTATAAACCCTCCCTGTACTGTTAAAAAAACACCCTTTACATCATAAATAACAGCAAGCAACGTAATTTTTTTTATGAAAGTGATAGGAAAACTTACCATGAATGAGGTGATGATGACTTGACATTAATAGGTTCCATATTTTACAATAATTTTTACGTTTACGTAAAATAGCGGCCGACATCCACAAACTTTTTTCCTTCTTTCAACATATCTAAGAGTTTCATTTTATCTACAATGGTTAACATTTTCCTTTGCCGCTTAGGCTCACTACAAGAAGCCTTAGAAGATGAAGGATGCTTGGGAGGCATTGCAAAGGTTAAAATATGCCAGTAAAAAAATCACAAGCAAAACATATTAATAATAATAAGCACAACATGAATGGTGCAAACGAGTGAGGCGAGACAATGGAAGATGGTGGAAGCCTTTGTCCGAAACGCTGATAGCGGTATCGTATTTTACATGTTGCAATACTGTTAGTATTTATGTATTTTACTATTTTTTACTGTTATATTATTCTTAGGCTAAGAAATACGTTTTATTTATCAATAAAATCATGAAACTACTGGAAATATAAATATATATCCTAGCTCACGTAGCTTCGACCCCAATACACAGTAATCAGAAACATCTCCAGACAGTAACAAAAATCAGTTCTTGACGTTATACACAAAGGATGTAGTTTTCTTTTTTCCCCTTTTGTGTGTCAGTTTTAATCCCATAAAATATGACTCGGTGTTGGTACCAGGTATTAGTATCTAAGAAAGGATGAACATGTTCATATCATGACAACGGTGGAAAAAAGACCTCCTTAACAAACTTTTCAGATAAAGTGTCTATTTGGGTCTTATTCTTCGTTTTTAAGGAATTTGTAAAACTATAAATACAGTGTTCCCCCGGTTATTCGCGTTTCTTGGTTCGCGTTCTCACTGTATCATGGTTTTTTTTTGGATAAATTATTATTTTATTTCATGGGTATATGCAAAAGTATTAAAATATTGAAAAAAAAATCTCAGTATTTTCATTTTTTTTTTATTGAAAAAAAACATATTTCATTATCTAATTGATAAAGAAAAATTATTTCCCAGATGGATAGATAGATACGTTTATTGACCACCTCTTTTGAAAAGTACAGTATAATCTTTACAAAAGGAATATTTGGTCCAAATTACAGTGAATAAATACAATAGATTTTGTACAATCATCAAATAAGTAAATGAATTTTAAATTAATATACATTGTACTAATAACTGAATGATATACGTACGTACAGTATAACTCACAGTATTGCATCATGCGAAAGTGTTCGATAGCGTATAATGTATTGGAGTCGCAGCTACGTGAGCTAGCATATATATTTATATTTCCAGTAGTTTCATGATTTTATTGATAAAAAACGTATTTATTAGCCTAAGAATAATAAAACAGTAAAAAACATAAATACTAACAGTATTGCAACATGTAAAATATGATACTGCTATCAGCGTTTTGGACAAAGACTCGTTCAGTCTAACTCACGTGCGTGCCTTTCACGTTGTGCTTATTAAACGCTTTGCTTGAGTTCGATAGCGTACAATGTATTGGGGTCGCAGCTACGTGAGCTAGCATATATATTTATATTTCCAGTAGTTTCATGATTTTATTGATAAAAAATACGTATTTCTTAGCCTAAGAATAATAAAAGAGCAAAAAATAGTAAAAAACATAAATACTAACAGTATTGCAACATGTAAAATACGATACCGCTATCAGCATTTCGGACAAAGGCTTCCACCATCTTCCATTGTGATTACCTAATTGTGTTTACGGGAAAGAGCCCAAAGCTCGTATCTTCCCGTCTCCTGATCGGTTCCATTTTAGACTTAGTGATACTTATCATACCTGTCCTTAAAACTATGGATTGAGGTAGCATTAACTACCTCCTTGCTTAGCGAATTCCAATTATCAACTACTCTTACACTGAAAAAGTATTTCCTTACATCCTGCAAACAAGTTTTCTTCCGAAGCTTCAAACTATGACCTCTAGTTCTAGAGCCAGCCATATCGAAATATCGATCCCTATCCACTCTATCATAACCATGAAGGAATTTAAAGACTGTCACCATATCCCCCCTTACTCTTCTAGCTTCGAGTGATGGCAAGTCTAATTCCCTCAGCCTCTCATCATAACCGAGATTGCGTATTTCTGGCACCAGTTTTGTGGCATGTCTTTGAACTTTTTCAAGCTTAGCTATGTGCTTTTTCAAGTGCGGATTCCAAAAGGGGGCTGCATATTCGAGTTTTGGCCTCACATAGGTTACATAAATATTTCTGAACATTTCCTTGTCCATGTGCCTGAAGGCTACCCTTACATTTGATAAGAATGCATATGCTGCCCTTACTACGCCATTTATATGTATTTCTGGAGACAAATCTGCCAATATGTTTACTCCTAGATCTCTCTCATTTTCTGTCTCCTGAAGTTGTACTCCAGCCACCGAGTAGTCAAGCTTGGGCCTTCTTGCACTTGTACCCATTCTCATTACCTTACATTTTGAGGTATTGAATTTCATTAGCCACTTTTCTGACCACTCATGCAGATTATTTAGATCCTCCTGAAGTTCTCTACCATTGTTCTCGTTTTTTACTTTCTTCACAATCTTTGCATCATCTGCAAACATATTCATGAATGAATTTACAGACTCTGGTAGGTCATTTACATATACAAGGAACAAAAGTGGCCCTAAAACTGAACCCTGTGGAACTCCACTACTAACTCTTCTCCATTCAGACACTGAGTGTCTTACTCTAACCCTCTGTTCCCTTCCTTCTAAGTAAGTTTTTATCCATTCCAAGACATTTCCACCTATTCTAGCTATTGATTGCAGCTTCCTAATAAGTCTCCCATGTGGAACAGTGTCAAACGCTTTCTGGAAGTCTAGGTGTGTGTGTGTGTGTGTGTGTGTGTGTGTGTGTGTGTGTGTTTATTATGTCTTAGGTTCAAGTCCTGATCAGGAACAAAATATGATTCAGATTTCTTATGAATACAATTACATTTTGTAAACAAAATTACTTTTCACACACCACATTCCTATAAAAGAAACAAAATAACAAAGAATTAAAATCAAGAACAAAAAATTAACAAAGTATTAGTGAAGACATAAATACAATACACACAGACACAGAGGACTTCCCATACTGGAACCGAACTGTCTCCTATGAAAATTGCCATTAAAAGAAAAGACATTATTACTCATACTGAACCTGATAAGCTTAATAATTGATGCTATTGGCAAGGGGAAATCTTTTTTAAAAGTCTCAAGTTTCTTACCAAGGAAATTAAGTACAGCATCTATTGGGACATATGTAAAAAGCAACTCAACATCAAGTCTGAGTAGTTTAAATACCATTAATGGGAACATATAATAGCCGGGATATCTGAATGAAAGCTTCTGAGTGCCTAAGATGCGATTGTGAAAATTTGCCTAAATATGGGGAAAGTCAAATGGCAAGACACTTGGTAAGTTTTGTAGTGAGAGAGTCTCGACAGGAAACCATAGGACGAAGAGGAATATTCCCTTATGTGTTTTGGGTAAGCCATCAAAATACGGGAGATGTACGATGAATAACCTTAAATATCTCAAGGAGTGTTCTCCGTCACTTTTGACTGGGCCATTTATGTCCTGAACACTTTTTTTTTTTTTTTTTTTTTTTTTTATTGAGAGTAGGGCTGCAACCTTTACTAAGAGATTTTTGGAGAGTTTCTCATAAGTATTGGATTCATTGAAGAGTTGCAATGCTTTATCTAAATAAATTTCTCTTATCTACAAGTACGATTTTTCGTCATCTTTTTTGTTTTAGCGAATTAATAGCCAGGAGAAACCTTCTAGGAAGTGAACCTTACTTTACCAAGTAAATTAAGAATGACTCCCTTCAGGCACATGGTATTCCTATCAAAACTATTATTAGCACAATACTTGTCAAAACCGACTATAATATCAAGAAAATTAAGGACACTTTATACCACAAACTATCATTAATTAATTTTTCCCATTTTAAGTTCATTGATTTGGAGTGGAGCGCTTGAGAAGGGGTCCAGTTAGGATTAGAAGGAGTCGAGTTGGAGAAGCGGAGTTGTAAACATCGTTTTGAAAGCGCTGTATATTTCTTCGTTCTTTCAGTGAAATAGAACGTTTTGGAACTTTATTTTTGAGACATTAGGCTTAATGTGACAGTGATTGATTTGTGCTTATAAGTGTTTGTATATCGTGCACAGTCTTAGATTTATAAGCATAATCTTTTGTGGGCGGTACCCTTGGGGTATGGGCGAAAAGAGAACATGCCCTAGGACTATTCTT
>JAXCGZ010022277.1:10000-13571 GCA_037179515.1 Halocaridina rubra | reverse complement strand
TATATTAATAACACTGAAATGTTAACATACATTCAAAAATGGAAGGAAAAGCCCAATAAATAAAACAAAGAAAATATATATATATATATAAAGTACTTATTAATTTTGTGACCTAAGCTGGTCACCTTCTCAAAGTACAATGACCAGCTTAGGTCACGAAATTAATAAGTACTTTATATATATATATATATATATATATATATATATATATATATATATATATATATATATATATATATATATATATATATATATATATATATATATATATATATATATATATATATATATATATATATATATATATATATATATATATATGTATATATGTATATATGTATATATATATATATATATATATATATATATATATATATATATATATATATATATATATATATATATATATATATATATATATATATATATATATATATATATATATATATATATATATATATATATATATATATATATATATATATATATATATATATATATATATATATATATATATATATATATATATATATATATATATATATATATATATATATATATATATATATATATATATATATATATATATATATATATATATATATATATATATATATATATATATATATATATATATATATATATATATATATATATATATATATATATATATATATATATATATATATATATATATATATATATATATATATATATATATATATATATATATATATATATATATATATATATATATATATATATATATATATATATATATATATATATATATATATATATATATATATATATATATATATATATATATATATATATATATATATATATATATATATATATATATATATATATATATATATATATATATATATATATATATATATATATATATATATATATATATGAAGGAAAAGGTAAAGCTAATTAATATTTAGGATCATGTTATGATTAGCGAACCCAACATCTTGTCAAGAACAACGAACCCAACCAATGATTTTCATGTAAAGAATGTCCAACCCAAAAGTCTTCATGTAAAGAAAAATAAAACTCTGACAAGATATGTTGTATAAACTTAACTACTGATAAATGAACAATTAAACTAACATAATATTAAATTTCTATAAAAAAATTATGTTAACAAAACTTAGTTATTGAAAGGATACTGCATGGCGATTGCATTACAGAACTCTGATAACCTGTGAACCGTATTTCATTCCATCCACATGAACTGACTTAAATAACCTTGTTGAAAAGTGAGTCTACATCCTCGCATATTCTTAAATTTAGCCTTGTGCTTTGCCCAGTATGATTCTATTTGTTGTGTGTGAATGCCTGTCTGCGAGTCTACGAAGTGCAAAGAATGGTTGACAGTTTTGTGATGGTAGTTGGGATTATGAGTTAGATTTCTGTTAGCTCGCCATTCATCTCTGTGAGTATTTCATCCAGGTCTCACGACTTTTTCAATTATTGGCAGGAGTGTTGGTCTCTGTGCTCTACTATTTCCATATACCCATTTGTTTGTGATGTATCTACCAAGCCAAAAGCCCAGACTCGACTATTAGGTGCCTTTTCTCGATGGTGTTTAAGGTTTATGTGAGAAGAACAATTCATCAGTTTGAACTGGCATCCCAGGTCCACCAAGTTTTATAGGATTAAGCTCAAAATATCCAATGCACACACCTTTGAAAAAGTTTTTGATATGTCTAGTAACGAAGTGTTAATGTATAGAACAGTACACCGGATTATTCCCATGTAAAGAATAACGAACGCAATAATCTTCTTGTAAAGAATAGTAAACCCTGATGTGTTGGTTTGCTAAGCTTTTTTCACAAATATGAGTTGTTAAATTTTAAATCCTTAACATTAACGAAGTTAACCTTATAACTTTTTTGAGGCAAAGTTTGTCTAGAACTGAATGAGGTTTTGTAAGGCAAATTGGAATTAGAGGATCAAGGTAGAATAATGCCTTTGCTAACAACCCACATGGTGGTCTCAAATTATGCTAGTCACTTGTGGACTCTACCACAGAACCATTTTAGTTCATATGTAAAATTTACAAATTTTTCACTTTTTAATGCCCAATGTACATGACATTTGATGGTTCTAAGCATTAAAAAGTCTGCAAATAGCTTTATATTGAAATGTGAAGTAGGTTATCAGTGAAGTCTAATGGAGCTGTACATGACTCTCATGAAATAAAAAAAATATAAAAAGTTATTTTACTTGTAACGAACAAACATTTATTTCCATTTTTTTACAAGGGCTGTTTGCTTGTTAGCAAGGAAGGATTACTGAATGTTTTTATTATTAGGAGTCAACAATGTATTTTTCTTATTATAATCAAGAACATGTTATTGATGCTCCCTCATGAGTAGAAGTTACTGTAACTTATGTTTTATGGTAAGTGTAATCTCCGTGGCAAAATGGTAGCGTCCGCGACTCTGAGGCGGCAGGTCGAGGGTTCGCGCCCCATCACGGACTGATGTTACATCTGCCAAAAGAAGTTCTTCGCAAGGAGGCAACCGCCTTGTCCTTAGTAGAAAAGGGAGTTCGTGACGTAAAACCGAGACCAAAAACCAACCATGTTGTATGGTAAGTCTACCCTGGAAATAGACTTAAATGAATAGACAATGATTTATTGCGAGGAAAGATGGAGGAATAGAAACAAAATTATGAAAATGTTTAGTCAAAAGCAATATCATACAAAGTTATGGAAACATTTTTTTTTCAGGAACTAGAAGAACGGAATATCATACTTTCATATTCATCATAAAAGTTTTATTTACATTAAATAACAAGAGTGGAGAGGCGCGTACGAAAATCTATGAACTTTTATCGGTATTCGTAGTTACCTTGAAATTTATCACATAGATCTTAAAGCACAATTTTTTATTTAAATTGCTCCTATTTCCAGCTAAGGGGTTCCTGCAACGCTAAGACAAAGTAAATATATAATGATAAAATAAATAAAGATATAATAATAATAATAATAATAATAATAATAATAATAAAAAATAATAATAATAATAATAATAATAATAATAATAATAATAATAATAATAATAATAATAATAATAATAATAATAATAATAATAATAATAATAATAATAATAATAATAATAATAATAATAATAATAATAATAATAATAATAATAATAATAATAATAATAATAATAATAATAATAATAATAATAATAATAATAATAATAATAATAATAATAATAATAATAATAATAATAATAATAATAATAATAATAATAATAATAATTATAATAATAATAATAATAATAACAATAATAATAATAATAATAATAATAATAATAATAATAATAATAATAATAATAATAATAATAATATAATAATAATAATAATAATAATAACAATAATAATAATAATAATAATAATAATAATAATAATAATAATAATAATAATAATAATAATAAAAATAATAATAATAATAATAATAATGATAACAATAATAATAATAATAATAATAATAATAATAAAAATAATAATAATAATAATAATAATAATAATAATTAAAGCAATA